>CAUYPO010035454.1:0-42125 GCA_963574435.1 Cheirogaleus major | reverse complement strand
GCTCAAGGTCAGAAGTTCGAAACCAGCCTGAGCAAGAGTGAGATCCCCGTGTCTACTAAAAATAGAAAGAAATTAATTGGCCAACTAAAAATATATAGAAAAAATTAGCCAGGCATGGTGGCGCCTGTAGTACCAGCTACTTGGGAGGCTAAGGCAGGAGGATCGCTTGAGCCCAGGAGTTTGAGGTTGCTGTGAGTTAGGCTGATGCCACGGCACTCTAGCCTGGGCAACAGAGTAAGACTCTGTCTCAAAAAAAAAACAAAAAAAAAAACTATAAATGAAGGATATTATTTGTTAAAATTGAACTTTATCTTCTTATATTTAATGATTATTTTCAGCCATGGTTTTACTTAATAAACTTCACTTAGTAAACATTTGAATACTCTTTCTCAATTTACGAAGCTCTTTCAAAAAACATTATTAATCTGATGCTCAGACCAAAATGTAGGCACAATTAGTCATGTTTTAAGGGCAAAGGAATGGAAGCCAAAGAAGGTGAGTACTTTTCTCAAAGTCACCAGGCTGCAAAGCAGTGACTTGAAGCTCAGAACCACTCTTTCCATTTCAGTCCGTGCATTTTCCATCATTGTAGATTTTTCTTGAGTCTGTCTGTTGTGGGCATACATATGCATGTATGGATTCCTTGGAGCATCAAGCAGTATACTCCACGAATTATCATAGTTGAATACTCTGGCAAGTTTTAGTTCTTACAAGATCATTCATAGTAGAGCTGATATTCCTTTATAACATAGTCTTAAAGATGATGAGAGAAGAAAAGGAGTCCAAAGTAGTACGAATACATTTAAAAATTACAGTGCTGAGACAATGTTCTTGTAAGACAATATTTTGGTGGTGTTTACCTGCTTTTGTTATTTTTCATTTGGTGAAATGTCAACAATTAAATCTTGAGTTTACAGATCTGACAGAATTCACAAAAGGAGGTGAGGCAGTATAAATGTCTGATTGAAGGGTTGGGAGGCAAGTGGGAAAATTCTAGATTAAGCATCTATGAGACTTCAGTTACAGGGGATACACTTTGTTGTGTATGTTTTAATAATTGAATGATCTGTCTAAGTATTTCTGGAAATTCCCAAGGAAATAGGACAAACTATTAATAATGACAAAAAATATATTTTGTTGCCCGATCTCCCTCCCAGCCAGAGAGTAAAATCTGCACCATAACTTGGTTCTAAGAGGTAGGGTGGGGAATTTACTATATAGGATTACCTGAAATAACGTAAGCAATCATTTTTATAATTGGAGATGGCTAATGTTACTGATTTTTTAGTCTAAAATACAAACAAATATGATTGACTCTTCAGTAACAGTAAATCAGGTAATAATGTTTCTTTCTTTTCTTTCTTTTTGCCCAATTAATTGAAAGCAAGATTCTTTCCTGTCAATTTGAATAAAATATACATCTAAAGTCTCTATTTGTTTCCAAAGTTCTGAGAAGACACCTGAATACTCTGCAGAAAGTTCATAAGAACCAACTTTTTCAAGAAAGCCATTTTCCAAGAATAATATCCAAAAAAGAAAAAAGAAAGCTATAGTACTTCCAATTTTCATTTTGGCTTGAATCAAGACAAAAAAAACCCCAAAAACCTTGAAGTGTGATGAGAGGAAAAATTACATTTTTACCTTTGCATTTAGGTTGGGTTAGATATGCAGCTATTTGTGGAAGTTTACATCAGTTCTTAAAACTTCATGGTTCTTAAAACTCTACCAGCTTAAAGGCCCCTCCGCAGGCTGAGCACAACGTGGCCAGCAGCCCCTGGGTTGTGTCCACCACCCCCATGAGGAATTTGAAATGTTCCCTGGAAATGCAGGTGAGCGTGAGGGATGAGGTGTGCCCACGTCCATCCTCCCAAGACCCTGCAGGCCAGAGCCGAGGACCTGCTCACTCTGGCCTTTCTAGCAAGAAGCCTCAGGAAGCCACAAAACTAAAATCTTGTCTTGGGGTAGGTTCTCTGGAGGCAGATGCTGAGACAAGGAGCCATGTGCAGTTTATTAGAGATGTGCTCCTGGAAGGAACCCTAAGGGGTGTGAGGGAAGCACGTCAGGAGAGGGAAGAAGCCAGGGAACAATTTTAGGACAAGGCCCAGTCCCTGCCTGACCCTGGAGGCAGTTCTGGGGTAAAAATGGCAGCCTAGGTAAGGGAGCTGGGCTTTCATGAGCCTGCCTCAGTGGTTGGTTGGGGGTGGAAGGGGAGAAGGATCATGCGATTTCTCTAGGGCACTAGCTTCCTGCGTCTGCAACTTCCTGCCAGCCTAGAAAGATGGTGCGGGGCTGCAGACCGTTAGGACTCGTGGACACCCGGAAGCATGGGATGGGCACCGGGAGCAGTGAAGGGGATTCAGGGGGACCGGGCAGACCACCAAGAGCATCAGCTGCAATCCTGGGAACGCTGGGACGGTTTCCCTTTCACGGTACAGGCACAGGTGCTACCTCTTATCATGATGGTCCCTGACCCTTCAACCTCCCCACTCTCCTCCTCCACCCCATTAGTTTCCCACCCAAAATAAAATTCACAGCACTAAAATTTGGAATTCAGTTTAAGGTGCACGCGATTTTATTGTGCACGTGGTCTTTTACCAGCGGGGCCCTAGCAGGATCCTTTCTTATCACTCACAGAACCCTTTGTTATTGGTACCATGTCAATTTAGTTTGATTAGTAACTAAATCAATCATTGCCTTCTCTTTGCTGGGTTACAAAGACACCCCCGCCACCTAGTCCCTGCCCTGGAGCAAATTACAGTTCAGCAAAAAGGTGGACAAATAGCTGATCGTGATAAAGTGTGCTCAGTGCCATAGGAGAAAACCTAGAAGCCCACAGCAAAGGGAATGAACTGTGCTCAGGAGTTTGAAGGTTGGCTTCCAGAGGAGAAAACAATGGCGTGCAACCTACAGGATTCCCCTAAGAGACAAAGAAGGGCTGTAGACATTCCAGGAACAAAGCACAGAGCAAATAATTAAAGATTGTTTAAGCAAAGAATGAAAGAGCCAGTGATCTGACCTCTAAGACAACCTTACAGGGTAGCTCTAACCTTAGCCTCACAGGCTTCAGACAGCAAGAATCACAAGAAAAATGGCTTTGGTTACAGAATCACCTGTCTGCCCTTGTCCCCTGGGAGCAGCAAATGGGACAAAGAGCAATCTCCAGGCCCCTGACCCCCGGGGGCTCCCGTCTTCCCACCACCATTCACAACACAAAGAGTTCCTTCTAGGGAAGACATTGAGGCTATTTTAGGGCTCGCTCACTCTCCTTGAATGACATGGCACAAAAATTGTCCAAAAATGCAAGAGTTACTTCATAAAAACGTGACCTCCAAGTTATTCTTCTGTAGGGTGACCAACCGTTCCAGCTTCCCCGACCGCCCTGCACGCTGACAGTCCTGCGTCCTGGGAGCTCCCTCAGTTCCAGGCGCACTGCGACAGCCGGTCACCCCCATTCCCCTCTGTGTCCTCAGCTCTTTTGCAGTCAGCTGTCAAATGTTAAAAAGTTAGTTTGAGAAAGGAAGCGTTAATGCCAGCTGGATGTCCTAATTTGTCGACGCTGCGTGAGCACTTTGCTAGGGCAACTATAACATCTGACTTGTCAAATGTTATAAGTGTGTGTACTTGCTAAGTGTGTACTTAGCAAGTTAGGAGCACACCATGCCTGCCTCTCTGGACTGAGGTATGCTTTACACTTCTGCTGGAGTCGCTTGGTCATTCCAGGTCCCTACGGGCAGGGAGACTTCAGAGGCGGGAAATTGCAAAGCACAGGCCGACATTAACCCAGGGGTGATACGGTTTCCTCTTGCCTTATTGGACTTTATTGGACTTTATTGCTTTATTGCTGGTGGTGCAACCTTACACCACACGTTAAAGACACACAATTTGTTCCTGGTTCACGTCAGACACGTGTTTGCTGAGTGAATTGTTGTGTGGCAGTTCCTGTCACAGGAGGGCGTATGACAATGACTATTTTTCACTGTTGACAGCGAGGGCTGGCGAATAAATACGCAACATCTGCAGGGCAGAGTTACCATCTCCAGCCCATGCAACCGGGTGATCCCTCCTGCCTTCGAAAGCCTCACTGGGTGGTTCACCTGGCCACGTGTGGCGTGCCGCGCCAACTCGCATTAACTCACCTCTCCTACCACTGCTATATTGTTGTTTAACTCTGAATCAACTGTATGGGCAACCTGTACGGGCCAGACAGTGAGATCTGTGTGGGCAGGGACCCCATCTCCACCAGATGGCCAGACAGTGTCATACACCAGTAGATTGGTCCTGAGCCCAATACTCCAAGAGCCACTTCACGATATCAAAAATAGAATATTACACAAAATGCAGTGATCATCTTGAAGAATTTCGAAGATCGGCTGGGGAAGACAAAAGCAGCGACTCATTCCACATCTCCCCCATTTTCATATGTTAGCAATTGATGCTTGGTTGGTGATAAACCACATATTCCAGCTTCAAAAAAAATCACTCATCAATGGGGCATCTCTCTTTTTGGGTTGGCAATATCATTGGACAGGCCACGTGTTTGATGCTACCTGCCGGACACAGGCCCTGTCCTTCATCACCAAGTTCCATCAAACTGTGCAAGGAACACTTCCTACAGGTCTCTCCTGTCTGACATTTCTTGCCATGATATTTCGATTTCTGAGCATAGACAGGGCCTCTTTCTCAAGTTCAGTTCAGGTTCAGCTCCTGGCCTCAGGCAGAGCCCCCCGGGTGCACACTGTGTGTTCTCTGGCCCTCTCCTTGGTTTAGCATGTAGCGATACTATTGCGCTGTGACTTCCTCATTTGTAACGTTGTGAATCACTTCCCTATGAATTCATATAGCTTCTACCTCTGATAACCGCACAGAAGAATGCCGTTCGATCCTGGTTCTGCATCAATACCTCTCCTTCTACACGGCATATATGCAGGAGAGCCTGGTGGAAGTGTCAGGACTCATCCTGGGTATCTACTAGCAGGAGAACTGGGTGAGCAACTAGGTTATTTTACTTTGGGAGCTTTCCCACTGCACAATTGCACTTTTTTGCCAAATATTCTAGTTATTATGGAAAAACTGAGCCATGAAAACTGGTTAAATTATGCAAAGTGAAAGATCTCAACGGAGGTGTCATGATACGTAAAGGACCTCACACTGAAGGGCTGGGAGCAATGCGGTAAAGGGGGACTTCGGACTCTTAAGCCCCCAGCAGTAAACTCCAACTATTCCTTATCCACCCCAGCAAAGGGCAGGTGCTAACTCAGCAAATATTGCCTAGAGAAGCCACAACAAATGCATTAAACAAAACATGGACGCGAAGAGAAGGCCGATGGTTATCTTGCTCTAGACGTGCAGAGAGCGTGGAGGCGCCAGCCGAACAAAGAGATGATAGCAAATGCCTGATAAGAGGGTATTGTTTTTTCTTATTGTTCTTTTCCTTGACTGTGTGACCTGCAAAGAAAAGCTAGAGAATTATAAATGAGCCAAGCTCGGACTCCTGAAATCAAAGTCACCCAGCGCTGCTTTCCTCGGTGTTTGGCAGCATCTATGCAGACTGGAAACGGAGTGACTATATTTTCTTTACTCCCCCACTAAGAAATATTCCTGGGGTCATTTCACCTTCGTGCATTTATTCTTGATCACAGGCTGGGGAATATTTTCTGTCTCTGTCATTCATTCTGTCCCGCTGCCTTAGGTTTGCCTTTGTGGTCACCCTAACCCGGAGCGAGAGCTGAGCTAGGACGTGCTCTTCTTCCAACGACTTTCCCTGGGAAACTTCCACGAGCCACTGAAAATTTGCCTCTGCTCACTGCCCCTCTGACGTCTGTGTGTATTTAGTAGGCAACAGTAATTCCAGAGGTGCAGGCTTACAGTTTATCAATCAGCAAATAATACGTATCTCCTGGTGAGGCACGCACACCAGCGAGAGTGCCTGGATCGTCACTTTAGACACGCATTGTGGATTCTTGGGCAAACATCACTCTGTTTTGTTTTTCAAATTGCTTAATGGTCTATCTTATCTTGCTAGTCAACTCTCATTTTACAGTGTGCAGATCAACAGAAAAATTAAACCCGAAACATCATCCTTGCCTCGGGTATTTGAATTGTTTTATTATTTCTTTCAGGCAAGGAGTATAGAATAATGGCAGTGGAGGGAGAGAAATATAGGTTTAGTCTCACCTGTGTATTCAGATTCTAAAGCTGCTACTTAGCTAATTCTGTGACCTGGGGTAAGCTAATTGGCTTCTCTGAGATGGTTTTTGCACTAGTGAACTGAAAAACAAATTTACCTCCCAGGCTTCTTACGCAGTTTGCAGGAGGGAAGGCATGGGATTGCCGGGCACCACGTGTGCTCAGTCAGAAGACAGCAGGGAGTGAGCTTCACGTGGAGGCCGAAGGTGGCCAACATCAAGATATTCTTCCTGCCCATTGTGCTCAGTCAGCGTGACAAGCTGCTGACTCTGTTTTGCCTGAACTCATACCTGGGAATGATCACGTGCAAAGCCATGTTCTAATATCTCGGTTCTTGCTTCTTCCTCCATATTTGAATTGTAGGATATAGAAGCTGCAAACTTGGGTTCCTCCAAGATCCGCCATTTTCACCAGTCCTTATACAGAGCCCCTGAGATGCCTTAAAACATCTTAAATGATTTGCATTCCCTAAGAAGAGCTGCTACACCTTCCAGGCGAAGCAGTGTAGGAACTATGGTTTTCTGAGTCTTATTCTATTGCTTTTATTGTCAAACCACTTGAGTAGTCAAATAGTTTACATTACTCGAATAAATAGAATTTAATTTAGCTTGTTCCTAGGAAACCAAGCTTTATCATGCCAATTTTCCTGAGCGTCTTTCACTGTAGTCATTAGCTATGAGGTTTATGCCATTTAGGTAAGCATGGATTCTTGACTTTTATCAGATGTGTGTATTCCCAGCAATCAAGCGTGAGAATCTATCTTTTATCTTGGTTATAGAACCTAAAATAAGATTTGACCCCGCTCATATACCCCTTCTGTTCTTCGTTTGTGGGTAAAGTGTTTACACAGATGAATCATGTACCAGATATAACTAATGTGCTGACTGGTGAAGGTGCACAGATAATATATGCTGTTTGCTGTTTCTTAGGATGTAACGTGCTCTTACTGGCAACAAGTACATGGTGAAAACTTTTACTTGAATTGTGGACATTCCCTTGGGCAGGGTGAACATAGCTGAAATTCAGAAGCAATGAAATTTGTCAGTTCACTGAGTCTTAGAGATGGAATTTTAGTTAACAGGGAAGCTGCGTCAACGAGGCACTTTCTAGTGTTTGTTGGGTGTTGGATTTCTTCCTCAGATTGCAGTGAGTGGGGTGAGGTGGGGAGGGGCGAGTGATGGATGCTTCTTTCCATAGTTGCCCACATGCTACCACATGCTACCGTAAACATGTGTGTTTACGGGGGACATGGGAGAACACGGAACCTAGACACAGATGGAATGAAAATGACACAGTAATGTCAGTCTTCCACCACAAGGCTAACTTTACAAGCAGCCATGAAGAACGTATGGCATGCAGAGTAACAGAAGTTTATTAACTCCTGTGTTTCATTCAACCCATCTGTCTACCTATCCATCCATCTACCTACCTATGCATCCATCCATCCACCTTTCATTCTCCAGTTTCATTAAATGACTTTGCCTCTCTCTTAAAATTCAAGCTCAGGACAACTTTGTCAAAAGGGCTAAGTTCAAGTTTGTTTCTCAAATATGCATTTATTCTATTGTGAACAGCAAATCTCTGATGTTAAATTTGCAGAGTGGGACTGGTGTTACCAGCCTGATAGGTAAGCAGGTAAATACATGCCCCTTTAACATACACACACACCCCTCACACTGGCCAGGTTGCACGTATTGCGTTAATAATGCACAGCAACTTAAACATAATTGACTTCCCCAAAATTATGGTGAAATCCTGCTTGCTTTGTAATATGTTTGCTCTTCTTTTTTTTTTATTAAAGTCAAGCGTTGCAGCGATTCATATTTGTCGACATGCTGAACACTGATCTTAACTAGGATTTTTAAACTACCTCCAGGTCACTATAACTCATCTCTTGCACATAGTAGGGGATATGGAAACATTTGCACCCCTCCCAGAAGCTGCAATGAACCCAAAGGAAATCAGAAGCAGCCCCCAAATTTTTTAGCCTGCATTCTGCAGGAAGATTCCTCCAAAAGCGTGTCTTCGTCACATGCCAAGAGTCACCAATACTCCAGGATCTGACTGAATTTGGCAACACAAAAAAACTCTAGTGAGCTTACAGCTTTAAGAAAAGTCAAGACTTTATTACTGGCCTTGATTCTTATTCTTGAAACATTATCCCAAACAACAAGACTGCGTCTGGCCCAGATACCCAATTCCTCTGACCCCTAATGGTAACCACACCTATGTGTTGAAGGTTTATTAAGGATCAGGAATTTGATTTATGTGGTTTATGTCTACCACCTCATTTAATTATTAATTTATTAATTTATTCTAAGAGTATACTGACTGTCATATTAACAAATCAGAGTCTGTGGGGTAGGGATGATTCTTCTTATTTTATTACCGATAAAACTAAGTCTTCATTGAAGTCACTTGCCCAAGGTCAAGTAGGGCTCTGAAGAGAAGAGATTCAAATCTTGATCTCATTCCAAAGTCCACACCCTGAAGCACTGTGTTACACAGCCACCCACGGAGTCACACGCCATGTGGGTCACTGCAGGGTTGACTGCGCTGCATTGCAGTGACGGCCTCCACCACGAAGAAGGCGGAAGTGACCACAAGTGGACACATACATCACGCAGAGTCTTGTTGGATTTCCAGCTTTAAACACCTTTTTAAATATATTTTTTAAATATAAATGGAATCACTTATATAGTGACCTCATAGCCTGGTTTCAGACACAGTCTTATGAGAAGGTCACCAGGTGAAGAGATGGGGACACCTGCTGATCTTCCTTATTTCTTTCCAGTAGCATTTTTAGCATCCTGATATCATAAAGTAAAGCAGGGATCCCCAAATATGACTACGCATTAGAATCACCCACTGTTTAAAAGGACCATCTTATTTGGTGGGTCTGGGGTGGGGCCTGGATGTTGGTACTCTTTTTCAGATGCTGAGATGATCTGAATGAAGCCAGGGTTGGGAATTGGGGAGGTTGGCACGCAAGGAGGACTTGGGGACTAGAAGCAGGAGGAGGTAACCTCGGATTTGGAATCCAATTCTGCGGTGTCTCTCTGCTTCCGTCTGAGCCTTGCCCTCTGACTGCCTTCTGTGTTCAGACCGTGTGATGAGAGCATCTGTAGAAACCTCCCGTGGTCGTGGAGGTGGCTGTGCCTTTTCCTGAACACCATGGAGCGTCACCAGCAGTGTAAAGAGCATCTCAGACTGACAATGCCCACGCAGCTGTCTACCCCAGGGCAGGTCCAATCCCCTCCACTGACCCTTTGGTCTGCCCCCAGCCCACAGTCTGAGTCTGGTTACTTAATTATGTCTTATTAAGAAGAAAAAAAGATTATTCTTGGTCCAGAGTACCTAGCGGTAGCCATTACTTCTGCAAACATTAATAATACCTTAAAAGTTACAAGAAGACACTGATTGCCACTGTCTCATTAGCTGCCGATGCTTCTGCCTCCAGGGGCTCGGATGAGACAAAGTTTTCCAGAGGTCAAAGGAAGATGTTCCCTTGCCCTTGCTTACTGCAGTCTTGTGAACTCCAGGGTGTGCAGGTACCGAGATGGAACCTGAGATAATGATCTTTAGGGGGATGGTTGGGACTTGCTCAGTTCTCTACTCGGAGGGGGTAACTACAGACTAGAGGGACTCCGGGTGTCCTGTCCTGCCAGAGAAGCCAACAGTTCTCCTGGAGATAATCTCCGACCCATCTCAGATCGGATAATGGCACCATTCGGATGAAATGGAAGGCACTCTTATGTGGAGATGGGTTTGGTAACAGCCAGAGGAGGAAAGATAATGGATCTATATTCAGGTCCTCAGGTCTGGTTCAAGTCGAGTTTCTGTGCCAAGCCTGGGCTGTTGGACTCATCCCTGGTTCCCTGGTATTTTTAAAGTCTCAACTAAGGGACCAAATTCCACCGCTTTGTCCTAACTTGTGTACAAGGATTACTTGCCATGAGGCCTGGGAGAATGAAGGGGGTACAATCTGGTTTACATTTCATATTGATCCCTCCTGAAAACACCTCTAATCTGGTACAATTCTTTCTTTTCCTCTTCCTGACTCTGGTGGATGAGAAACCAGTTTAACCACAAAGAGCTTAGGTAGCCGGCACTAGAAGCTTTGTCTCAGGTTTAGTTTGCACAAACAAGATGGTCACAAAGATTTTTTTTTTTTTAAAGGAGGAAAACGAGAAAAAGTGCCTTGGTTACATTGCTTAAGTGGGTCAAGCTTTATATAATCTAAAATGAAATAAAGACTCAATCTTAAGAGTCATTTAGCAAGTCTTTATTCAAATAACTAATGACCAAAAATGGAAATGAAACTGAAATGATCTCACATAACTTACTCAGAAACACAGTGGAACCAAACAGTTCATTTTTATTTTATGGTAGTAATTATCTAGACAGGGGTCAGCAAACTATAGCCCCCAGGTCAAATGTGGCCCACCACTTGATTTTTGCAAATGAAGTTTATTTTAACAGAGCCATGCCCACGTGTTTGCAATTCATTTATGACTGCTTTCATGCTAAAACAGCAGAGTTGTATAGTTGTGACAAAGAAGTATGACCACAAAGCTGAAAAGATTTGCTACCTGGGCTTTTTCAGAAAAAGTTTGCCAATCCTAGCAGAACAAACAGTATAAAACATATCATTTGAAACAGGCTTTTTTGGGAAAAAAGAGATTATTTCCAACAAGTAATTATTGAGCACACCTAATAAATGCAAGGTTTGTCTTATGAATTTCAGGGAATAAAAAGATCCATCTTTTATTATCCTGCCCTTAAGAAAACTACAATAAGTAGAAAAAAGTCAGAAAAGAAGAAAAATGATTTTAAAATATTAAAGCTTGAAAAATCATTCAAAATCTTCACTTTCTGAAAATGTGGCTCAAATGTCAGTAATCGTACTGATAAGAACATTAAAGGCAAGAGAAGTTTTAATAATTAGGCTGATGTCATAGAGCCAAGTAGATAGTCAGGGACTGGAATCCCTACAATTTGTTTCTTTTCTATACACTGTACCAATATACTTAATGATTTTGTTTATTCAACATTCACCGAGTTTTAATTAAGCATCTACTATATGCCAGGCCCTCTTCCACAGGCTAAGGAGAGGGCAGTAAACAAAACAGACCTCTTACTCATTTGAGTTGACACTCTTTCCCTTGAGCTTGTGAGTGAGTGTGTAAATAAACAGCTTGATGAGGATGGGTGCTGGAAAGCCACAGAGCGGGAGGGGGTGATGCGAGGAGGGGGAGGGTCCTTGGTGAGGCTGCTGTTTGCCAGAGCCCTGCAGGGATGGGGTGGTGGAGTCAGCCAAGGGGATGTGCACAGAGCTTTAGTGCAAAGGCCTCCAGAAGGGAGGTGCGGGGCATGTGTCAGGAGGGGTGCGGGGCGGAGGTGGCTGGGGTCTGGGGGAAGATCTCCCATAGGGCTTCAGAGCCCTTTGAAGAACTCGAAATGGAGGTCTTAGGGACATTTCAAATGGTTCAAATCTTGGATGAAGCCCTCTCTCTCTTGAAACTCCTTGCCCCTGGGTATTTGCTGTGTTTGGCATCAAAGAGTGTATGTGTGCGTATGTGTGTGTGTGTATGTGCATGGGTGTGGTGGGGGCTGCTGGGGGGGGGCGTCTTTTCCACTTACAGCCCCATGTGAAATCCTGGTTCTCAGGTTACCCCAGGCCACTGTGCATGTGGCAGAAACCTGCATCGGAGAAGTAGAGGCAGGAACAGGGAGCATTTAGGATCAACTTCAAGTCGATTTCGGAAGCACATAACTACTCTATTGCTGGTTCTCTGGTTATATTTTCTGTTTGGGTAAATAACCGAGAGATAGTATGGAAAATGCACCGTTCAAGTCTTGCCTGCACAAAGCAAGATGACCGGTGAACACCGTGTGCGTCAGAGGTGACTAGATCCCAGACGATGGCCGTGAGCCCTAGGAAGTCATTGGCCTGGCAAGGATAACCCTCCCTGGACAACAGAAAGCGGGTGATCCCACACCTACTCTCGAGGTTCGTGTGGACAAAGGGAAATAAGAGAGCAATTCGTTCATGAAAAATTCAGACTAAAAAGTGGGATAATCCCTGGAGGGTTGAAATGCCGTATTGCTTCGATGCTGCGCTTTCCCCAGATTTATTTAGGTAGCTGCCTCCACGCTTCACCCTGTAGCAAATGTGCTGTTGGTAGCAGAGGACCCGGGTCTGGCGGGGCAAGTTCGTTTGCACATGATGAAAATGCCACTGCGCTGCCCCACACCCCCACCACGCACCGGCAGACTGGGACGTGTCCAGCAGGCCACATCACAGGGACGGGGGGCTCACCCTGGCTACTTGTATTTGAAACTCTGATATCTCGACCTTCGCCAAGACGTCTAGAACAAAAGCAATAGTCCGCTGCATAGGAAGGTGACCTGGATGCTTTGCACTTGGGGAAACTGCAAACCTTAAAACGCTCAGCAAGGAAAACATGCCTTACCAAAGTGCAAACCAGACACTTGGCACCTGCTGTCTGTGACGCAGGGCGCCCCGGCTGGCAGGAAAACCACAGTAAAGAACTGATTATGCTGCTAGAACACATTCCAAGGGCTGTCCAAGGCTATTTTTATTTTACAATAAGGTACAATATGTTCCATGATGTCCTCTGTTTTGGCCGTTTTTTGTTGTATTTACATACTTATTAATCACAGTAAATCATAGAAAATCTGTCAATAATTTGAACAAATTAAGCATATTTGGGTGTGTTCACTAAATTCAACAGCTATAATAATGCACATGTGTAATTTTATTATAAGCAGGATACCAATGTCTGGTTCTACCTGTTGACTACGGAAGCCCTTCATGGGGGAGATGGACATTTCAAGAAACTGAATCCCAGGAAAACTGAGTTTTGTAGGCCAAATGCCAAAGTATGATACTCAGGAACAAAAGAAACTGTATTTTTTAATCATTTAAAAAAAATAGTCAATTTGAAGGCAATGTTCGGTCAAGTGTTTTTTGCTCAAAAAAAAAAAAAAAAAAAGTACTAAATCCACGCAATAGAGCATTCCAGGAACTTTACCCATAAGAAAATAAATGTTCCTGTTTTAACTTAGACTTCATAAAAATTAAAATTGTTTTGGAGGAAGGAATGGCTTCCCTGTAACACAGTGGATATTCAACGACTCAGATGCATTTTGAGAATAACTTTCCATCCACCTCTAAAAGGAAAACAGACAAGCGGTGTAAAATTACTCCTAAAACCCAGACCACGCATTAATACTCAAGCTCAAGAAAAACTTCCTTGCTAATGCTTAACTTGTTATCTTAACCACTTTTGCTTTTCCAGAACTTCCTAGCTACTTTTTAACCATTTCCAATCAGGAAGACTGGACACAATGCATTCACATCCAGTCACTGAGCCCTGAAGGGAAGGTCTAGACTTGATGAACTTTGCAAATTCCTCCTTGTTTTTATCTGTTGCAGACTCAGAAAAGTCTAGAGGTCAAGAGACGGTTAGCCATCTGCAACGCCATGGTGGGAGTCTGTATTTCTTGATAGCCGTTTAAAAAAAAAAAAAAAACGGGAAAACACTGTAATAAAGTGTGCTAGTACTTAAAGAAATAAAGATGGGAGAGGCAGAAAGGACCCATAAATTCAAGTTAAAAATTCAAACTATTCATGGAGAAAGAATAGAGCGCACATCCTCAAATTAGAAGCTCTTTAAGAGACTTCAATAAAAATAATTCTCAGATATGCAAATTGACACCTCATAAGAAAACATAAATAAACCACGATTCTTGTTGCCATTTTTTTCAGGTCAACTTCGCTGACAAGATCAGGAAACTTGAGCCAAACATCTGCATCAAATGACAAATTCACGGCAAAAATATCCTTTTTCCACTGTAGGGCAGTTACAACAAAACAGTCACACAAGAAATGCTTCCTGCTTTCACTTAAATTTGGGTGAGGGTCCAAGCAGACTTCCCCACGCTGCACGCGGTAGCACTCGTATTTCGTGTGTAACCCCGAGTTTTATGTTAAGATAAAGTTGGAGGACCCAACCTTTCTCGTACCTTCGGTTTGCTCACTGGCCTGTGAAGATCTTGCACATCTACGCTGTACCTTGTTCATTGTTGAACTATTATTTTCATTCAGTTTTTAAAGAGTAGCAAAAATGTGGTTGAAGCTAAGTACCTTTTTTCTGCCTTTCCAGCTACAATGGAAAGTTTTTTGAACCTCACCCAAAGAAAAAAGGGAAAAAATAAAAATAAATCAGGGCCCCAGAAGAGGCTTTTCAGAGCTCGTGTGCTCAGATTCTCTGCCAAGGAGTCCCCTGGGTTGCCGGGCAGGATGCCTTAGCTGAGGGCGCTAATGGGCTGTTGAATTTTATGTATTTTCTGGGTTGGTGGCCTTGTGACCTTGGTCTGCTCAGACAGCAACCTTGTGGGAAAGGAGGAATGATTGCAAATATCAAAGTTGTAAAGTCAATACCAAATCAAAGAGAGTTTGGGTTGAATCCTTAGAGGGAAGTGTGAACATG
Organism: Cheirogaleus major; assembly: GCA_963574435.1. NCBI lineage: Eukaryota > Metazoa > Chordata > Mammalia > Primates > Cheirogaleidae > Cheirogaleus > Cheirogaleus major. The sequence goes on along the minus strand of CAUYPO010035454.1, from coordinate 27,420 downwards.
CTTCTAGGAACATCTGGCTCACTGAAATATTAAAAGCAAAAACAACAACTAGTTGTGAATGCCTGTGCATCAGCCCCAGGTAGGTAGGTCTTTTCTTCCTCCTGTACCAGCAAGCCAATGACAGGCTTCCATGGCATTTCTGCAAGGTGACCTTCGCCACCGGCCAGGTGTTCGTGGTCCCATCTGCAAACCTATTGGTGGGACTCTAACTGACCGATCTTCCCAAGTGACCTGTTTCTCAACTGCAGGGGCATTTTTTATCCAGGGAGCAACATGTGAGTACAAAAAAACGCTTTGTGGGGAAAAGAATGGAAAAGAGAGAACTGAAAGCAGGGAACATTTTTTCCTATACTTTTGTTTTTCCACACCAAGGCCCGGACAATGGTGTGTTGGAAAACACTTTTTATCTAATCGTTTTGACTTTTTCTCCCCTCTTTTCCTTCCACTGGAGAAAAAGTTTCCTCTTAGGAATAGTCTTTCAGATGACAATCCTCCTAGGGTTTAAAACATTATAACCTTCAGCCTGGAAGTCAGAATTAGGCTGTTTCTCTAAAAAAAAAAAAAAAAAAAAAAAAGTGTGTTTATTTTGTCTTTGCAATTAACCAGGAAACATACCATTGCCACCGAGCTTTACGATGGACATTTACAACTAACACCTGATGCCTGGGTCTTGCATGGCCCAAAGGGGAGCTCTGAGCTCCCTTCCCAGAGTCTTCCTGTTGCTCCTCTGTGCTTTGCAAAAGGCCACGTCTCTGGAGCTCACTGGACTTGGTCATCGACCACAGATGAGTCAAGTGCCTGAACGCCCTGATCTTGGAGGGCAGTCAAGGCCCCTTTTCATCTCCAAGTGGAGGAGAGACCTGGCGGCTGGGCTGGCAGGGCCCGTTGCTCCTTCGTCTCCATCCTCAGCTCCTTCTGAGCTAACGGTCCTCCACAGTGGCCGCTAAAGCGCCACGTTCCCGGCCATCTACGACTCGCCAGCAGCAGGTTACTGGGAGAGTGACACACAGAGTCCGACCACTCTGTGTGGATGTGTGACTGCTTTCAAGCCCCGCCACTCGCCCTCGCGCTTTTGTTCCACATCCCGCAAGCTGGGCAGAAAGCCTGGGCGCTCCCTCCTTTGGAACTGGGGAAGTGCAAACCCCACCCTGCACCTTCCCGTGCGCAAGAACCTTCCCCCAGCCGCATCTCTTCCCACGATCAATGCTAGGCCAGTCTATTTTCCCTGCATACTTCCTTAGTGGATGCATGTGTGGTATCACCAGTCTCACATATAAAACAAATTTTGGGTGAAGGGGTTCATCCTGCCTCTGGAAGATCTCTTTAAAAGAGTTTGCTGACTTGGACATGTCATTTTTGCTTATTACCCTGTTCCCCTCTTCCTGCTGGTGGTGGATCAACCTGCCCTCTTGTGTCGCAGAGCAACAAATCCATGCTAAGGATGATGGAGTGGAAATAGAAAAGAACCTGGATCCGTGATGATTGTAAGTTACCTCCCGACCCCTAGACTGGCTGCTTCTGGACCTCTTAAGTCATGACACACAGGCTAAATTTGTTCAGTCACTTGTGGTTGAAGATAGTTCCAAACACAGAGCTTATGATTGAATAGTTTTATGACCTCTTGAGTGGAAAACAGATTTTTTTCTGGGATGTGGACAGGTAAAAAATGATAATCCTTGTAACACACCTAGGATGAAGCCATTCTCAGTGGCAAACCCCATAGCTAAGGGTAGTCACTGGACATTTTCTGGGCTGGACTCATTTTGGGGGAAAAGGGCTGCATAAACTCACAGTGAGAACCTTTTTTTCATTTTTCACAGCTGGAAAATGATCTGAAAATCAGTCTCTGGTAGAATTTGGAGAGAGGCTCAGAACTTGGCATCTTGCTTGGGACTCTCCCATATGTGTCTATGTGTCTATCTCATGCTGTTAATGAGCTTAGGAAAACCAAAGTGTCAGGAAGGAAAAAGTCTGTTTATTTAGCATTAATTCTGCCATTGGTGATGCACTAGACATGAAAAGAAAAGAGAATATAGGCTTCCTTCCCCCACCCCTGGTGGAGGGTGTTAGTGTAGGAATACTCTACAAAGCCATTACGAGAGTGACAACGGGTTCCAAGTTCTTTCTAATAGAATAAGAATTTGATGTTATTTGTACAAAGCTTTTGTTATGTCTGTACTTTGGTAAATGGACACAAGTACCAGCCAGTGCGAGTGAGGATGAAGAAATCATGTGACCAGGTGCAGGAAACTGGAAGCTAGACTCAGTAGACTCAGTAAACTCAACAGTGTGTCCTTTACCGACCTGGTAGGTAAAGCAGAGAGGGGAGGGGTCTGGGAGCAGAGCTTCCCGATAGCACGGCCTTTCCTTCTAAGTACTGTGACGAAACAACACAGCATTTATTTTTTGCAGCAATGAATGAATAAAAAGCCTATGGGCAAAAGGAAACAATAATACAATTGTGAAATAGAGATATTAACACAGTCTAAATCATTTATCTTTAGAAAAATGACATATTCTAGGAAAGTCATCTGTAAGTGGATGGAGCTGATCCAAGATCCAAATAGTTTTTATATTTCACTTAGCTGTCAGTAAAAGTTAATGAACAACCTCCAGCGTGCATTACAGATCAATAGACATTGACGTCTTCAAGCGCTGTTTTACAAGTAGTTATAAGGACTCTGCATTTCAGTATTTTTGGTAGTCCACATTTCAAAGACACCACGTTAGGCATTCACGTTATTGACAGAGTAAATGTATAATCAAAAGAAACAGACAGACAAACTCTTCTCACTAGCTCCACTGCAGCGTTTCCTGCGTAACAGTGAGGGTGTCTACAACTTCCTCTCAAGGAGTAATAAATAAGCTCAAATTCCAGTTCAACTTCTCGGAACAAAAGAAGAAAATTTAGTCAAGATTCAAGTTTGTTAAAAGATTTTCTGACAAATAAAGAAAGAAAAAAGGAGGAAACTTCTGCTTCAAGAAAGAACCCAAAAAGGAGTGCAACGGTTCTGCATCCGAAGACCTGTTAGAACTACTGAAACTGTTCATTAGCCATATTGATTTTTTTTTGACAGGTAAGCTCTCATTTGAACTCCTGGCATTTCTTGATCTCAGCATGAAACTACCTTATGTGGGTGTCTGGACATCACACCTGTGTCTGAACATGGAGAAAGTGATATAGCAACACACCTAACCTGCCCGACAGGTATTGCCTCTACCTGGATGGCTCATTAATGAGTCACAGAACATTTCTCTTGCTCTCTTTCCATGTGATTTCATTCTTAGACTTGTTTGACTCAGGATGCTCAAAATTTTTTAAAGCTCAAATTATAAAACAGTGTAAAAAGCATTTGTTTATTATTCAGCTTCCAACAAGAGCAGATATCTTTATGCATAAACACATATTTATTAAAATGTTTATGTAGGAAAAAGGAACTCTAATAATAACATGGCAGCATTCAAGTTGGTTCTTTCTAACCATTGGAATATCAGACATTGAAGAACTCGTGGTAGTTTCAGTGTATTGCTGCCCTGTTCAAAAAGGGCTCCTAGCTGCGAAACTCTCTTTAATGCCTTGGACAGAGCCTGTAGTACTTGCCTAGCCTTGGGCAGTCCTTTGAACAGATCACAAAGTCACTTAATTACTATTGTTAAATCTTGCTAGAAAGAAGTAGTTTCTGTGGGGTGTTTCTCTTTAGTCTACCAGGAACCCAGGGCTGTGGTAACTAATTATTTTGCTCTATCTACGGTGTAGAGATGTTATTTAAAATATAACCCAGGGCTTATAACATATATATTAATAATTGTAATTTATTTGTCAAAAACAGCACAAAGGAGGTGGCAGGCTGTGTTGGAATAAGGAAATGATACCAGACAGTAACTTCAATGCACAGGAAGAAATCGAGAGAATCAGAAAAGATAAATAAGAATATTAATATGATAAATTCTATAACTATGTATTTTCTCTCCTTTCTTCTCTCAGCCTACTCAATAGACATAAAACTAAATAAAGTAAAAATTACGATAATTTATTGTTGGGTTTGTAATATATAGATAGGTAATGTTGCAATATTACAATAATATCACAAAAAAAGCACAAAGCAGAAAGAGAGGAGAGAGGTACCTAGGAATAAAGTGTCTATATTTTACTGGTATTAAGTTAATATAAATCTGAAGTCAATTCTGATATATTAAGGTATATCCTGTTCATACTATTCCCTTACAATGCTTTCATTTTTGGAAAGGTTAGTACTGATATTCCCTCTTTGATTCTTGATTTTAAGAATTTGAGTTTTCTCTATTTTTTAATTAGTCTATACAGCCCTAGGGAAACCACCAAAAAACAGCTCAAAAATATAGTAAAATATCATTAAAGAAACTAAAATGTTACACTATAAACATTCACTTAATACAAAAGACATAGCAAAGGTGGAACAGAGGAACAAACTGTGACATGAGACATACGGAAAGCAAAAAGTAAAAGGACAGACACAAACCCTTCCATATCAATAACAACACTGAATGTGAGTGGATTAAACAGCCAAATCGAAAGATTTGTTAGATTGCATAAGAAAACAAGGTCCCGCTATACACTGTCCATAGGAGATAGGTTGAAAGTAAAAGGATAGAAAAAAATAGTCATGCAAACAGCAACCATAAGAGAACTAAAGTGGTTATGCTAATATCAGAAAAATAGATTTTAAGACCAAAAAAATGCTAGAGGAAATAAAGAGGACACCTCATAATGATGAAAATATCAATCTATGATAAAAATGTAATTACAAACATATGTACACCTACCAGTGTTCCCAAATACATGAAGCGAAACTGACAGAATTAAAGGAAGAAATAGACAATTAAGCAAATACAGTTGGAGACTTCAAAACCACACTTTCAATAATGTATAGAATAGCTAGGCAGAAGATCAAAAAGGATACAAGAATTGAACAATGTTGTAAACAAGCTAGAACTAAAAAACATCTATAGACCACCCCGCCCAACACCAGTAGAATATATATTCTTCTCAAGTCCACACGCGGAGCATTTTTCAGGGTAGTCCATTTGCTAGGCCATAAAACAAGCCTCAGTAAATTTAAAAGGTTTGAAATCATGCAAAGTGCGTTCTGTGACCACAATGGAATAAAATCAGACATTGATAATAGAAGGAAATTGGAAAAATGTACAAATATTTGGAAATTAAACAACATACTCCAAAATATGGGTCAAAAAAGAAATCATAAGAAAAATTAGAAACTCCTTTGAGATAAATTAAAATAAACATACAACATACCAAAACTTATAGGATGCAGGTATAGCAGTGCTTAGGAGAAAATGTATAGCCATAAATACTTACATTAAAAATGAAGAAAGGTCTCAAATCAATAACCTAACCTTCCACTTTAAGACACTGGAAAAATAAGAGAAAATTAAGCCTAAAGTAAGCATAAGAATATACATACTAAAAATTAGAAGACTAATTAATAAAATAGAGATTAGAAAAATCATATAGAAAAGTAATAAACCAAAAGTTGGTTCCTTGAGAAAAATCAACAAAATTGATCAAATTTTAACTAGATTAAGGAAAAAAGAGAAAAGATTCAAGTTATTAAAATCAAGAATTAAAGAGGGAATATTATTAATATTACCAATGTCATATCATTAAAAAGTATTTTAAGGGAATAGTATAAAGACTTATATGCCATGGACATAAATGAATGGACAAATTCCTAGAAAGACACAAACTATTGCAACTGACTCAAGAAGAAATAGAAAATCTGAATAAATCTATTAAATAACTAATTTAACAACTTCCCACAAAACAAAACCCAGATCAGATGACTTCATTAGAGCATTCTACCAAACATTTACAAAAGAATTACAAGCAATCATTCAAAAATTATTTTTAAAAAATAGAAGAAGAAATATTTCCTAACTCATTCTATAAAGCCAGTATTACACAGACACAAAAATGAGGCAAAGATATCACAAGAAAACTACAGACCAATATCTATTATGAATATAGACATGAAAATCCTTAACAAACGACAAGCAAATCAAATCCAGATGTATGTAGGGATTACACAGTACGACTAAGTGAGCTATATTGCAAGAATATAAGACTAGTTTAACATCCAAAAAATCAATTAATGCAATGCCTATATCAGTGGAATAAAGAGCTAAAAACCACATGGCCATCTCAATAGAGAGAAAAAGAATGTGACTAAATCCAAAATCCATTCATGATAAAAATACTCAACATACTAGGAATAGAAACAAACTTTAATTTGATAAAGCATATATAGAACAACAAAACAAACAAAACCCCAGCTTGCATCCTACTTAATGGTGAAAGAGTGAATTTCTCCCCACCCCCGCCAAGATCAAGAACAGGACAAGTTTGTATAGTCTCACCACTTCTATTTAACATTATACTGGAGGTTCTAGTCTGGGAAAATAGTTTAACAAAAGAAATTTTTAAAATCTAGATTGGAAAGGAAGAAGAAAAACTTTATTTACAGATGATATGATCCTTTATATAGAAAATCCTAAGGAATCCACTATAAATTATTAGAATAAATGAATTTAGCAAGGTTGCAATATACAAAATCAATATACAAATATCAATTGTACTGTTATATACTAGCAATGAACAATCTGAAAATGAAATTATGAAAAAAACTCCATTTATAATACCATCCAAACAGAATAGGATACATAGAAATACATTTAATAAAAAAGTACAAGACTTGTACAGTGAATACTACACTCTAGTAACATAACATTTTGTATGCTACAAAATTGTTGAAAGACACTAAAGAAGACCAAAATAAATGGAAAGACATCCCATGTTCATGGATTGAAAGACTTGATACTGTCAAAATGGTAATGCTAATCAAATTGATCTACAGATTCAATGCAATACCTGTCAAAATTCCAGCTGGCTATTCTGCAGAAATTGAGAAAGTGATTCTATAATTTAGTGGGAGTTCGAAGAAGCCAGAATAGCCAAAAGAATCTTGGAGAAGAACAAAGTTGAAGAATTCACACTGATTTCAAAACTTATTATTATACAAAAATGCACTAAACAAGACAGTGTGATATTAACATAGGAGAGACATATAGATCAATAGAACAGAACTGAGTCCAAAATAAACCCTTACCTTTATGGTCAATTAATTTCAACAAGGGTGGCAAAGTAATCCACTGGGAACTTTGTATTAACTCAAAATAGATCATAGACCTAAACATAAGATCTAAAACTATAAAACTCTTGAGAGGAAATATGAAAGCAAATTATTATGACCTGGAGTTAGACAAAGCCTTAGATATGAAATAAAAGACATAAGTGACAAGGGAAAAAAATGGATATATTGAACATTAGCAAAATTAAAAATATTTGTGCTGCAAATGATACAATTAAGAAAGTGAAATTACAACGCACAGAATAGAAGAAAATATTTGCAATTCATAAATTTGGTAAGGGACTTGTATCTGGACTATGTGAAGAATTTTTAACAACTCAATAATAAAAATATTAAAAAACTCAGCTAAAAAATGGGTAATGAATCTATATAGACATTTCCCCAAAGAAGATAAACAATTGGTTAATAAAAATACAAAAATATGTTCAACATCATCGACTATTGGGAAACTGCAGATCAAAACCACAATGAGATACCACTTCAAAACTACTGGGATAATTAGATGAAGAAGACAGATAATATTAATTAATAATAAGGGTTGACAAGGATGTGGAGAAATTGGAACCTTCATACATTACTGGTGGTAATGTAAAATGGTTGAAATACTTTGTAAAACAGTTTGGCAATTTCTTAAAATGTTAAACAAGGGAGTTATCATATGATTCAGTAATCCCATTTCTATGCATATAACCAAGAGAAATAAAAACATATATCCACAGAAAAACTTGCACATGAATGTTCATGGCAGCACTATTCAGAATAGCCAAAAAGTAGAAACCACTCAATGCCCATCAGCATAGGAATATATAAATAAAATATGGTATATTTATATACTACATTATTCAGCAACAAAAAAGAATGAAATATTGATACACACCACAGCATGGATGGGCTTTGAAAACATTATGCTAGAGGAAGGAAGCCAGACACAAAAAAGTCACATATTGTATAATTTCATATGTGTGAAATGTACAGAAGAGATTTCTATCTAGAGATAGAAAGTAGATCAGTGGTTGCCTAGGGCCTGGGGTTGGAGTAGGAGGAGCTGGAGGAGGATGCGGGCTGATGACTAAGTTGTCCTGGGTTTCTTTTGGGGGTGAGGAAATATAAAATTGATGGTGGTGATTGCACAACTCTGTGAACGAACTAAAAACCACTGTATTGCACACTTCTAACGTGTGAATTGTTTGGTATGTGAATTATATCTCGACAAATCTGTTTAAAAATTCTAACACCTACGGATTAGTCATGTAATATGAGTTTTGGTCTCCTTAGTACATTTAGAAAAATAATGCAGCAGAGCAGTATTTATCAACATTATCATCACTGATATTTTGAGCCAAATCTGTTTGTTGGGGGGTGAGAGTGGGAGGCTGTTCTATGTATTTGAGGATGCTGCATCCTTGGCCTCTACCAGCTAGGTTTGAGTAGCATCCCTCTCCTCAGATGTGACAAACAAAAGTATCTCTGGACGTTGACAAATGTCCCTTGGGATCAAAGTCACCCCTGGCTGGGAACCACTGTGTGAAAACCACACCCAGTGTTTTACAGCAGTGATTGGACTAAATCTGAAGGTTTCAGCTTTTATTAACACTTTGTATTTCTAGAAGTTTAACCATTTGCCTCTTATTTCTCACAAGAAAGCTAAAGAATAGCTCATTGTTGTTACTTTCATCTTGTATCCTGAAGCACAAGGCGAGCCCAGTTAGGAAAACGATCCAGGCACAATTACAACTTTCCACAGACTATGGCCTCCACCGTCTCTGTTTAAGTATCATAGTCAGGACTATAAATTTAGTGAGTGTCCCATAAGGTGTTAAAATTGCTTGACATACATTTAGTAGAGAGTCCTCCTAAACAGAAGATATTTAGAGAAGTAAACATGCATTTGTCTTTTGTCAATGTCAGATTGGGAATAGAATGAATATTATCAATACCTCTGCAAAGAAAGAAAAATCCAAACAAGATTCCATGGAAATTTAAACAAAAATGTTTTACCTGAATTTAGTTGTTTTTGGTAACTTAGCCATCAAACTTCTCAATCTGTATTCAAGAAGCTGGACAAAAACTCCATTGATTAGAAGACATAAAAGTTGATTTCCAAGTGGAGCAAGAGGACATGTGATTCGTTCTACCGCTATTTAGTGCAAAGGTTAAAAAGGAACAAATGAGAAAAATTAGCCATGTTGAAAGCCCAGGAGGAACCTGAATTAGAACAGTGAGTCCTGGAATGGAACGGGAAAAATGTGACGAACTTGACAAGAGGGTGCTGAGTCAGTCACTGGGAGAGGAGAAGGCGTTACTTTCTCTCACGAAGAGTTGCAGCAATAGGAAGAAAGTGAGGAAAACCACGATCCGATGGAATGGAAAAACCTCTTGGTTTCACACACACAGTGAGTGAGTAATGCTCATTGTCATATATTCCTTTCATGCTATGAAAATCGGATGTCTCACATCCACAAACTTTCCCTCTGCAACGACATCATGCGTTCTTTCCATCGCTGACCTTACGTGCCAATGGGATATCCCACTGTGTCCTTGGGAACATCTCTAAAGGTCAGTATGTGGTCTCGGGGCTTTGCATTCTGGCTTTCCACATTCCCCCAGGTCAGTCTGCACTGGGGCCAGCATTTTCCATGTCATTCGTGTTGCATGGTGCTCCCTTGCCACACCCAGTGCTTACTTCTGTTTTCCAACCACTCGACGTAAAGAGAACGGCACCATCAAAGTCATCGCACCCTGATCTGAGTATGTTGCATCCCTTCTTATTTTTTCTCCTTTGGTGACCAAACCCTACACTGGACTGTTTCATCTTGACATTGTGCCCTGTCTGACTGCTAAAGCCTCTGGTCCCCAAAGCCAGGTGACCTTGGCCATGTGTGAAGGAGAGTGGGAGGCCCTAGCCACAGAGCTATCCATTGCATAAAACCACTGTGGCCGCTTCTTTGCTTTAACACTTACCTCTGGGATTGGCCCATGTTTTGTCCCTCTGGGAAATCCCAGGACGCCAGTGCTGAGGGAAGGGGAGGATGGAGGGAGCCCTTTGGGTAGAGTGTGTGGGCGCCTGAGCGTGTGTGCTCACACGCCTGTGTGTCTCTCTGTTGCTCTGTGGGGAGCCTGAATAGGGTGAGAACCTTGATTCACCTCAACTAAAGACCATGGATTCTAAAGACTGCTCTTCTCCAGAGACTTCCTTGTCCCACAAGGCATCTCTGCAAGTCGTTGGAGACGACAGGATCAGACAAGCCTGTCTTACGGCAACCCAGAACACTGGGGACATGGGGCTGGAGCTCTCAACTGCCTGAGAGTCGGGGTCGCAGGTTTAGACGGGGCTGGAGTTCCTTTTATGAAGAAGAAAATCCATGGCAACTCTATAAAGTGGCAAAGCTGACTGGACATGGTTTATCTTTGGTTTATTTTGTGTTTTTTGGGGAGGTGTCGTTTTTATTCAGCGTGAGTAAGCACTAAAATGGTGTTTTACCTTCAAAGAAAGAACTAGCTGGTGAAAATGTTCCATAACACCAGACTTTTATCCCTCCTTTTGTTTTTTTCCCTTTTGTCCTCCCGCCCCACTGTGTTGAGACAACCACTTCTTTTTTCCTTTGAGGAAATTAAAAATTTAAATACAGTTGTGTTGGCAGAAGGTATTTTCGTGTGTCGTTTGGGACAGGCTAACATATATCAGCTTCCCTGACTACCCCAAATTTCTCACAGCTCAAGCCCTTCATCAAAACATTCCTTTAGATATTAAATGACTCTCCCTGTTGCGTCTTACAGTATTACTGATCTGGAGGGGAGCTCACCCTTCCCCAGAGGCTGGTTGTATTTCCACCGTCTGATGGGTGCCGGCAGAACTGCATTGGCTGCCATAAGCCATAGAACCCTTGTTCTGTGCTTCTCTTCCAACAAAGCAGAGGCCTCAGTGTTGGTGAACAAAGTAAAGACACACAAATATGTCATTCGTCATTTAGAACATCCAAAGGGCCACCTGAGATGTTGACTTTATTTTTTAGAAGAGGATAAGTTTCGTAGTTTATCTCTGCAGCTCTCCTTTATGCTGAATCTAACGAAATAGCCTTTGAGATCTGCTGTAGCAATGGCCTAGGTGAGGTTGCAAACACTGATTTTGAAATGCCAGCGTGCGTGGCCAGCACTATGACAGCCTGGACAACCTCAAAAGCCTGAAAAGCCTCATGCTGCAAATATTTAGAAAGGCCACATAACACATTTTTAAATGTTTAATAAAAAATGCTCCCAATAGAAGTGCCAGAGACACGTAACCTGATGTGAAGGCAGGTGGGAGTGGAGTGGATGTTGATTTTGGAAGCACAGGAGGCTAAATTTTCAATGCCCATATAGAGACAGGAGTTGAGGTCTCGGAGCCATAGGCAAGAGTGGGAACTGAGATTCCTCCCATTAGACCAGAACTCTGTAAAGGTTGGACCAGAAAATCACCCGCACATTAATACAGGATGACACCGAGGAAGTTTATCCCTTTCTGCCTGGATTCCAGTGTGAAGACAGGAGTCCCTTAAGAATCTATTGGCACAAACCTTCTCCAAACACAGAATTAGGGTTTAAGTTTGTACTCCCCGCTTTGTCCAGGAATTCCCTAGCTAAGAAATAAGCATGCAAGTTGCTCCAGACCAATGTGCCCCTTTGGAATCTTAGCAGAAGCAAAAATAAAACCTCTCTTGAGAAATACTCTAAATGGAAAAATAAAGCGAACCCCAATTTTAAAAATTTTAGAAATTAAAATATACCAGGATAAAATATATTCCAGTTGAGGGTTAACAGGCTCAAAATAAATAGAATTAGAACTTTAGTAACCTGGAATAATAAAATAATCTGAAAGAGACTACAAAATAAATGTGTTTAAGATGATTAAAGATATAGGTAGAAAAGAGAGACTAGCAAAAAGAATAAACAGATTAAAAAAGAACAAGTTAAATCTTTAAAAAACAAAATATAGTCATTGAAATTAAAAACTTAATTGGCAGGTTGAGGAACAAAAGCGATATGGCTGGAGAGAAGATTAGTGAACTGAAGACAGATATAAGGATAGGAGATACATACAGTTACTATCATGTTATTATTATCACATATTATTATATGAGATCTTACAGATATGAGTAATTACTAAGAATGCAGCTAGAGAGGCAGAACTGGAAAATATGATGAGATAAATAACTTTAACACATGTTTCATAGGTGTCCCAGAAAGAAAGTTAAAAAAATAGAAAAGAGACAAAATAATTGCTGAGAATTTTCTAGCACTGTTGAAAGACAGAATCCTCAGATTCAAGGAGTATACTGAGTCCTGAGCAGAAAGATATGAATTTAAATCCACACATGGACACATTACAATGAATTACAGAATATTAAAACAAAGATAAAATATTAAAAATAAAAAAACAACCAGAGAGTACAGCAGGTCAACTACAAAGGAATAATTAGTATAAAGCAAAGTTCTCAAAAACAATTATAGAGGTCAGAAGATAACAAAATAATATAGTTAAATTGCTGAGGGAAGAATAGCAATATAGAATTTTATATGTAATTAACCTGTGATTCAAGAGTAAGGATGAAATAATAATATTTTATTCATACAAAACCTAAGCAAGCACCACAAACTTTAAAAATATGTCCTTTAGCAAAAACTTAAACCTACAGAGAAAAAACATATGGGTAAATCTAACAAACATTGACTATAGAAAATAACTACAGTTGATTTAAGGACCATTGAAAAAGTTGCAACTAAAGAAACCAAGAAAGTAATCCCATTTATGATAGCTATAAATAAAATAAAATATCTAGGAATAAACTTAACCAAAGAAGTGAAAAATATCTGTAAAGAAAACTGTAAAACATTGATGAAAGAATTTGAAGAGGACACAAAAATAATAGAAAGATATTCCATGGATATCTTGGGCTGGAAGAATATCCTTGATTGGAAGCTCATGGATTAGAAGAATCAATACTGTTAATTATGTCCTTACTACCCAAAGCAATCTACAGATTCAATACAATCCTCATCAAAATACCAACGACATTCTTCAAAGAAATAGAAAAAAAAATCCTAAAATGTATAGAAACCACAAAAGCCCCAGAATAGCTAAAGCCATCCTGAGCAAAAGAACAAAATTGGAGGAATCACATTACCTGACTTCAAATTATACTACAGAGCTGTAGTAACCAAAACAGCATGTTACTGGCATAAAAACAGACAAATAGACCATTGGAACAGAATAGAGAACCCAGAAATAAATCCACACATCTATAGTGAACTTATCTTTGACAAAGTTGCCAAGAACATACAGTGGGGACAGGACAGTCTCTTCAATAAATTGTGCTGGGAAAACTGGATATCCACATGAAGAAGAATGAAACTAGACCCTTATCTCTCATCATATACAAAAATCAAATCAAAATGGATTAAAGACTTAAATCTAAGACCTGAAACAATGAAATTACTGTAAGAAAACTTTAGGGAAATGCTTTAGGACATTGGTCTGGGCCAGGACTTCTTGAGCAATACCCTCAAAGCATAGGCAATCAAAGTAAAATTGGACAAATGGGATCACATCAAGCTAAAATACTTCTGCACAGCAAAGGAAACAAGCAACAAAGTGAAGAGGCAACCCACAGAATGGGAGAAAATATTTGCAAAATACACATCTGACAAGGGATTAATAACTAGAATATATAAGGATCTCCAACAACTTGATAGGAAAAAATCAAATAATCTGATTAAAAAGTGGGCAAAGAATCTGAATAGACATTTCTCAAAATAAGACATACAGATGGCCACCAGGTATATGAAAAAATGCTCAACATCATTAGCAATCAGAGAAATGTAAATCAAAACTACAATGATATATCATCTCACCCCAGGAAAATGGGCTTTTATCAAAAAGACAGGCAATAGCGAATGCTGGTGAGGATGTGGGGAACGAGGAGCCCTCACACAGTGTCGGTGGGAATGTACACTAGTGCGACCACTATGGAGAACTGTATGGAGGTTCCTCACAATGTAAAAATAGAACTACCATATGACCCAGCAATCCCACTGCTGGGTATATATCCAAAGGATGGGAATTCAGTGTATCAGAAATATTTCTGCATGCCCATGTTTATTGCAGCACTATTCACAATAGCCAATATTTGAAATCAACCTAAGTATCCATCAGTAGATGAATGGATAAAGCAATTGTGGTACGTATATACAACGGAATATTATATAGCCACAAAGAGAATGAATTCCCACCATTGAAACAACATGGATGGAACTGGAGAACATTATGGTAAGTGAAATAAGCCAAGCACAGAAAGACAAATCTCCCATCTCATAGGTGGGAGCTAAATATTAAAAACAATTGATCTCACAGAGACAGAGAGCAGAATGATGGTTACCAGAGGCTGGGAAGAGTGATGGGGAGAAAGGATAAAGAGGGGGTGGTTAATGGTGCAAAAGATAGATAGATAGATAGATAGATAGATAGATAGATAGATAGAATAAACAGTATTTGATAGCCCAACAAAGCAACTACAATCAACAGTAAGTTCGGGTATACTGTAAAATAACTAAAAGAGTGGAATTGGAATGTCCTTAACACAAAGAAATGTTAAATGCCTGAGGTGATGGATACCCCAATTACCCTGATTTGATTAATTCTCATTGTATGCCTGTATTAAAACATCACATGTACCCTATGAAGATATACAACTATTATGTACCCATAATAATTAAAAATAAAAAGTTGCAACTAAATAGAAAACATAAAAATGAGGTTCAACTAAACTATATAACATAAAAATGAGGTTCAACTGTTAGAAAGGAATGAATATGAAAAGACTGTACTCTCAAATGTAGCCTTCACTACAGCATTAAAGTTTGGAGAAAATGCCTGGACTTACAGCAAACTTAACATGTTTATATATTTAATGAGAATGATTAAGATATTTATTAACATTAGAAGCAAGATATGCATGCAAGCTAAATATTAAAGTCTTAATGGTAAACTGCCAGAAATACATTATATAACTTATACAAGCTTAGAGATTAAAGAGGGGAAATTTAAAAAACCTTAATTTGTAAAAGAAAAAGAAAGCATAAGAGGAGAAGAAAAGAACCAAAATGATGTGGTATGTATAAAACTCAAAATGATGTGATAGAAATTAATTTTTAAAAGGCTAGTTACAATAAGCTAATTTAATTCATTAATTAAAAGACAGGGATTTTCAAAATGGATTTTTAAAATCCAGCTATATGCTGTTTAAACTAAATTTTAAAAAGTGATGCTATAACTGAAACTAATAAGAAGAAAATTGTTGCAGCTGTAATTGTCAGAAAAAATAGACTTAACAGTTAAAAAAACCCAATTATTAGAGATAAAGAGGGTCACCACATCATGAAAGAGGAATAATTTATGAAAAAAAACTATGATTCTGAAATTATGTAATCTAACTATGTCCTAAAAATAAATGAAGCAAAAGATAAGAGAATTATCAGGTGAAATTGAAAAATCTACAATAAAATTTGAAATCTTTAACATGTCTATCTCAGCAATTAACAGATAAGATAGAAAAATTGTTATGCACATAGAATTTTTTTTTTGGGTTTTATTTATTTTTATTTTTAAAAATAAATTTATTTTTATTTCATCATATAATGGGGGTACAAATATTGTTAGGGTTACATACATTGCCCCTACCACCCCTCCCCCCCACATGCCAGAGCTTCAAGGGAGTCCAATCCCCAGGTGGTGCGCACGGCACACATTATGTAACTCTACACTTCCTCCCCCCTCCCGCCTGCCCTCCATCCCACAAAAGATTTTTTTTTTTTTTTTTTACATTTTGGATACCTTGTATAGCTTTGCCTCTCCCTAAGAAGGATTAGAGGTATGCCCTTCCCCCTGACAATGCTTGCCACATCCCTATGATGTGGGTCTTGCCCCCCCCAAAAACCCTGGTGAACACTACCACCATTTGAGCACCATAGTTTTAATCAGTCAGTACCAATTTGATGGCGAGTAGATGTGGAGCCCATTTTCCATATCTTGTGTCGCCTCACTTTGTATAATGGGCTTAAGCTTAATCCAGGATAGCAAAAACGGTGTTAGCTCACTGTCGTTTCTTAGAATTGAGTAATATTTCAGATCGCTCAAGGTCAGGAGTTCAAAACCAGCCTGAACAAGAGTGAGACCCTGTCTCTACTAAAAATAGAAAGAAATTAATTGGCCAACTAAAAATATATAGAAAAAATTAGCCGAGCATGGTGGCACGTGCCTGTAGTCCCAGCTACTAGGGAGGCTGAAGCAAAAGGATTGCTTGAGCCCAAAAGTTTGAGGTTGCTGTGAGCTAGGCTGACGCCACGGCACTCACTCTAGCCTGGGCAACAGAGCAAGACTCTGTCTCAAAAAAAAAAAAAAAAATGAATTGAGTAATATTCCATTGTGAGCATATAACACATTTTAGTTATCCACTCATGAATTGACGGGCACTTGGGTTGTTTCCATGACCATGCAATAGTGAATTGTGCTGCCATAAACATTCGGGTGCAGATGTCTTTTTAATCTTTTGGGTAGATGCCCAACAATGCTATCGCTGGGTCGAATGGTATTTCTATTTCTAGCTGCTTGAGGTATCTCCAAATTCTTTTCCACAAAGGTTGCACTAATTTGCAGTCCCACCAGCAGTGTAAGAGAGTTCCTGTCTCTCCACATCCTCGCCAGCATTTGTTGTTTAGGGATTTCTTGATATAAGCCATTCTCACTGGGGTTAGGTGGTATCTCATTGTGGTTTTCATTTGCATTTCTCTGATGATTATAGATGATGAGCATTTTTTTATATGTTTGCTTGCTGTTATTCTGTCTTCTTTGGAGAAGTTTCTGTTCATTTCCATTGCCCATTTCTTGATGGGATTGTTTGATTTTTTCTTGTTAATTCTTTTAAGTTCTAGATAGATTCTTCTTATTAGGCCTTTATCAGTGGTGAAGAGAAAATTGTACATTTTAAATATGTGCATTTATCATATACTAATTTACTTCAGTTAAGCTTTTGGGAGAAAACGAAAAACAAATAATATTCAGAGTCTATCTCTCTTTTGCCGTTTTTATTATTTCCATCTGGTTTCATCCACCATTATCTTTCACCTGGGTGACTATAATAGCCTCTTAACTGGTGTTCCTAATTTTTCTTTTTTTAAAACTCTTATCCTCTTCCAGTCTATTCTCAGCTCAGCCACCAGGGTGTTCCTTTAAAGTTAAATCATGGCCCAGGTGTGTTGGCTCACACCTGTAATCTTGGCACTTTGGGAGGCCAAGGCAGGATGATCACTTGAAGCCAGGAGTTCGAGACCAGCCTGGACAAAATAGCAAGACCCCTATCTCTACAAAAAAAATACAAAAATTAGTCAGGCATGGTGGTGTGTGCCTGTAGTCCCAACTACTTGGGAGGCTGAGGCAGGAGGATCACTTGAGCCCAGGAGTTTGAGGTTACAGCGAGTTATGATGAAGCCACTGCACTCCAGCCTGTGAGACACAGCGAAACCCTGTCTCCAAAAAAATAAATAAAACATAAAGTTAAGTCAGATCATGGTACACTAGCTGAAGACTCTCCAGTGGCTTCCTCTCCCACTCAGAAAAGAAGCCAAAAGTGTTTTATGGCTCTACCCCAGCCTTGTCATGTCTCTGATCTGATCCACTGTTCTCCCCGCACCCGGTCACTTCACTTTGCACATGCATTGGTCTCCTTGCCACTTCTCGAAAATTCCACACACATTCCCTTCCTTGAGCCTTTGCATTGATGGTTCTTTCTGCCTAGACCACTCGCTCACCTCTTTTGAATGTCACCTTCTCAATTGGGCTTACTCTGACCACCCTATTTTAAATTGTAGTGTACCCAATCCCTCTTACTTTGCTTTACTTTTTGCTTTATTCCATAGTACTTTTGACATACTCTGTAATTTACCTTTTTTGTTTTCTCATCTCCTCCCACTAGAATATGAACTACATGAGGGCTGGTATCTTTGTTGGTTTTGCAATGCCTGGCACATAGTAGGCTTTCAAGAAATATTTATGAAATGAATGAGTGCTTACAGCATATAAATCTTCAAGATACATTGGCAAATTACAGTAGAACCAAAGGGGGGAGAAGAAGAATAGCAAGATGTTTGAAATATACTTAAGGAATAGTTGAGGCAACTGGAGGCATTCTTTCAGAGAAAAATAGATTTAGTGGGAGCATGATCCCCCTCTGCGTTGCCCCAAAAGACAGAACTAGCCTAAACAAGCCAGATGTGGGCCTAGACTGAGAAAGAACATTTTTAAAATTACAATTTCTTAAAATTGTAATGGGCTGCCAGAAAGTAATGATCTCCTACTGGGTGAGGTCAAACAGAATGATCATTCATTGAGAATGAAAGGGGACTCAGCATGGAGTTCAAAGATTCTGTGATTTTGTAGTCTAATTATTCCTGACAACATAGAATGCTGGATCAATAGTGGAATTAATTTTTCAAATGCTCATTTTATCTGATAAATCATGTCGAAGGTAACTTGATAACTTCTTAATGACTATTTTAGCCACATAGCAATATATCTGAAAATTACATGACCTATTATTTCAGCCCTTTATTATTGCTGAAAATAAAGTATTATTTTACTATCAGTTTTAACCTTCATATCTTCATGTCAGATTGCTTATCAGTATCATGGAATAAAATCTCCAATCTCTTAGAATTCAATCTAAGTTTTACATTTAAGAATTTGAGCTTTGTTTGTTTTAGATTAAGCTTCTTCACTTTTTAAAACAGTTTCATAACATTCATTATCTTTTGTCTTTTATAGGAGCGGGATCGTTATGCCTACAAGATTCATCTTCCAGAAACAGTAGAGCAACTGAGGAAATTCAATGCAAGGAGGAAACTAAAGGTAAATTAAAGAAATCAGCAAAAAGCCAGACAGATACAGTTAATGATAATGTTTTTATTCTGTTTCAGTGCCCATAAAGTGACCATTGTTTCTGTTATAGCTAAATACTCATTTCCAAAAATTACTGCCATTTAAATAAGATTTGGGCATTTTAAATCATTTAAGGTAACATCTAAGTATGATTCTAAACAATAAATTATAATAAATGGACGATTACTTCTATTTTAGATTTCTTGTCTTTAAAATTCATAGTAGAGATATATTTACATCATTATCCATTATTACTGAATATGAATCTAGGCCATGTTTTTTCAAACTTAAATATTTTGACAGAAAATGTGAGTTTAGTTGAATGGAAATAACATTGAATTAGAATTGGAACTAGGATTAAATAACCATCACAAAGCAGTAAATGAAATCCCCCACTATCTTGATCTACTAAAAAATACTTTCACATCATTTTTCTCACCTTCTTTTCTTTATTCTTCCTAGGTGTCTTTCTCCCTTTTACTATTCTCCCTATTGTCCACCTAACCACACACAAAAAAAGAAAAATGGTAATCACCCCATGTGAGGAGTCCATTTGATTTTAAAAGTTTCAGAAAAAGACCTAACATAAAATAGTGGAGTCTTTCCAGCACTGGGAGAAAATGCTATGGGACAGCATACCCTCCACCCCCAGGGTAACAGAAGAAACTTGCTTATCTTAAGGTCTCAAATTAATGTATGTTTGACTTACTTTTGATACTGAAGATGTTAACTCTTTTCTAAGCGATTGATTGGATAGTAATCCTTCTTAGTCGTATGATTCCTGCCAATTATAAAAGTTTTCTTCTTAAGTATTCTCATATATGTCTTAAATTGCAATAATATTATTAATTTATTATTATTCAACCCCTGAAGTTTGTGAATGATTGTATACAACTCTAGATTTATGAGAACATTTATATGAATTTTGGGGAAACTATTACGCCACAATATTATCCTATAGAACTGAATTGTCCAACATGATATCCACTAGCCACATATAGCTATTTAAGTTTAAATTAAGTAAAATTAAATAAAATTAAAAGGTCAGTTCTCCAGTCACCCTAGCACATTTCAAGTGCTACAGTAACCACATGTAGCTAGGGGCTACCATATTTGACAGCACAGATATAGGAGAAAGTTCTATTGGACAGTGCTACTGTAGAACAAGAGAAGTTTTAACATTGTCATTGTTGGTGTTGACATATTCCCATTTTATCCTTTCTCGTAGTTGTTTTTACAGTCAGGACATAGTTGTTTTTGCAGTTCAAACTGGTTCTTCTTGATTTGTTTTAAAAATCCTTGGCAAAAAATAATTATTAATTATATGCCATTACTGAGATGGTGCCTGAAAAAGTTTCCCAAGACTTTTTTTTTTTTTTTTGCCTTGATATCTGCTTAAACCGGTGTAGCCTACAAAAGAAAAAAAATTTTATTATCCAAAGTGAAATTTGGTCAGCTGTTTTTGAAGTTAGTTCCCTCCCCAAGGAAACTATTAATTATACTTCTCATTTATTCCCTAAGTCTTTTTAACTCTAATGCTGCTTTGGCCTCATGTAATATTGCACTATGCCGGGTTGAACTTTTCATTGCCCAAGAAGGGCTCGAGCTTGCCCCATCACAAGAAACACGCCGTACTTCTCTCAGTGCCACGAAATCAGACTTGGGCCTAAAATAGCCAAAGTGGTGACTAAGATTCATTTGGACAGAGCCAAGCTGTCACAGCAGAAAGGGGTCATGTGGATTTACCACATCCCTTTGTAGGACTATTTAAAGTTTTAAGACTCACCAAACAACCTAGAATTAGGAACATCAGCAGGGTTATTATTGAATGTTTTCAGCTTTCAGCAAGGCTATGTGCCTTTGAGTAGTTCAACCACCACGTTAAAACATGTTATACTGACCATCCTCAAGGAGCTAATTCTAATTCCGACTCTTCTGCAATCTTCTAGAACAGAGATTACAACTTCCCTGGCTTTCTGAGGCCTACCACACACCTTATTTTCACACAGCTATGTGCCCATCCTCTACCTAGACACTGTTTTTAACCTCCTCAAGCAGTGGATGACAGCCTAATTTTTATGACTCCCTTGGAAGTGATTGAAAAGGAAGTTCACAAAAAAACAGTAGAAAACTACTTTTGTTACTTAGTCATGATAGAATGATGATAGAAAATTTCTTTTCCCCATTTTGGTTACCAGACATTTCATGTGTTAGGTTTTTTCCTCCTTTTATTTCATACTAAGTTCTAGAATTTTAATACTTCAGTAAAAAAAATTTTCTAGAAACAATACTTCCTTTAATAAGCTATATAGTTCCTGATCACAGAACTAGATATGAGGATCATATTTTCTCAAACTGAATATTAGGATGCATGGGGAAGACTATGTGATCTTCAGGCTGTGTGGTAAATCTGTCCTCTGTGGGTACGGGGCTCTTAAGGGGGAATACCTGCGCTCTAACCCTGGGTGTCATCTACTGAAGGAGTTACTGAGCAAAGGGGTGTCTGAGTATTCGAGATTGTCTATCTAGAGAAGAGGTTCTGGAGGTAATCTGTTCTAGAAATCATCTATTATTGCTTCATACATTATTTCTACTCCTAGAAAGCAAATTTCCCCACAGTGAAGTATGTTGAAGAAATTCTCTGTAAATAGACGCAATATTCTATATTTGGGTAAGTTTATTGCAATCAGTTTAGAAAATGGTGAGTTGAGTCCGTGTGATTCATTTAAGAGGAGAAAAACCATTTATTCCCTATATATACAGAAAGCAAGGATTTCCAATAACTTCCTACAATTTTCCTTTATTGATTTTGCAAAATGCAAAAGTTTTCTCTGACTTACTGATTGGTCTCTTGCATTCCTGAACTGCGCATAACTAGGAAAGGTTTGTTTAGCAGTGCTGTTTTCCAGTACTTTATAGAGCTGCACTATCCATTGCAGTAGCCACTAGCTATATGTAGCTACTTACATTTTAATTTTAATAAATTAATATCAAATAAAATTTAAAGTTTGATTTCTCAATCATACTAGCCACATTTCAAATGCTCAGTACCACTTTTGGCTGATGGCTACTGTATTGGACAGTACAAGTAAAGAACATTTCCATCATCGTAGAAAGCTCTATTGTACAGTACTGCTATATGGAATCTTGGTACCTCCAAAAGTAATGCTTATACCTAAGCAGCACCTTTTGAGAAGTCAACCAGGAAGCTATAATGTCTGCTTTTTGGCAATCTTCCCCTTTCTATTAATTCAACAAGAGCTAACATGAGGATTTATCCAAGACCTTTGTGTCTTAATGAAACCCATCATTTACTACAGTCCTCTGTAGTGAGGATTTATACAAAGGCAATAAGTTGGGACAGCAATTATTGTGGGCTCCAGCTAATCAGAGTATTAAATCTGGTATCCAAAAAGTACCTTTGATTCTAAAAACTGAAAACTGTTATTCTTGCATGAACAGTTCCACAAATAATAATATAAGTGATTTTGATCTTCCTATATTGATTTTACAAAGCAATTCTATTAATTTGTGATTCTGAAATGTAGAATTTATTACTTCCTGTTGAGGCAACATAGCCTTTGAAAGTTATCATGTACCTTTAAGACCATCTTTATAAAATACTTTTATGCAGACTCAAGAGGATTTCTAGGATACCCATATCATAGATATTCCATGCAGTTGTTCATAAATGTAGCCATGTCTAGTACACTTGGAAGTCTCATTTTTCATTTTCTTTAGAGAGAATAGTATAGCCTCTTTTAGTCATATATCCTGACTGGATGTTATTAAATTCTAGGTTTTAGACCCGTGTTTAGAATATGTTTGAATATCATATACATATAGGCTAGGCAGACACTAAACTGGATGATAACTTTGGTTGTGACTATCTGGAAAGATATCAGAAGTTCTTATTTAATCAGTGATCTCACCTAATTGTCCTTTAGGATCTAATTCTTAAATATAATCAACCCAAATCCTTTAACATTTCTACCTTGAAATAATTTTCTAGCCTTTTAGTCATCTCTGTTCAGTCTCAACCTCTCCAAATTCTCCACCCTTTTTAAGGCTTTGAGTTCAGTGTTCTGAATCCTAATTGGATGATTCTCTCTCAGATTCCTTTGTCACACTTGTATTGGCATGTTCCGGCGAAGGGCTTTCCCCCCTTGCTGTATTTCCTCAATATATTTCTCCCTCAGTCAGCAATATGACTATGTGTTACCTTGCCATCTGGGTACAAAGCCAATTATTCTACATCTGATACTTGTGTATTTTGTATTTAGACTTTTTAAAATGGACCTTATTGCCCCTGTGCCTGTCAGACTTGTGCTCGTTTCCGAGCTTAATTAGGGATTAGCAAAAAGAGAGTATTGTTTTTTTTGCTTTTGTCTTAAAGTCAGTAATACATCTCTGTTCAACTCTTGTGTTCCTCAATAATTTTGTTGCTTCCTCAAGTACATTCAATAGTTTAACTTAGCAGAAGTCTGAGCTAACCATTTTCTTGTTTTCCACTTCCTTAAATGCCTCACAGAATCATCTAGCCAGAAGCATTCCATTTTGGTGTTTGACATATTGACATTTCAAGAAAACTATAATTATGATTAATTTAAGAATTACTTATAATTCTTTTTTTCTCTGAATTTAGAATCTTAGTTAATTTGCTTGGTAGAAAATTACAAATTTAATGTTATTTATCTTAGCAAATTATGCATAGACTTCTTAACTCAGAATTATGATGTTTCACTCTTAAAGCATAATAAAGTATACCTTCTAAATTAAAGCAGAAAAATTCCTTGTCAAGGGTCTAATAAATCCGAAAGAAGAACCACTTGTG
Organism: Cheirogaleus major; assembly: GCA_963574435.1. Lineage (NCBI taxonomy): Eukaryota > Metazoa > Chordata > Mammalia > Primates > Cheirogaleidae > Cheirogaleus > Cheirogaleus major. The sequence goes on along the minus strand of CAUYPO010035454.1, from coordinate 3,416 downwards.
TAAGATCTGATTTTATATTGTTATACCCACCGGCTCTTCAATGGCAATAGTGTAGTACAGGGGTTGGCAAACTACAACCTGGGGGCCAAATCCAGCTCACTGCCTATTTTTGTATATAAAGTTTTATTAGAACACAGTAATGTACATTCATTTACATATTGTCTGTGGCTTTCATGCTACATTGTTGGGGTAGTTGCAAAAGAGACCATGTGGACTTCAAACCCTAAAATGTTTGCTGTCTGGCCCTTTACAGAAAAAAATTATTGACCCCTGGTATAGTAGAAATCCTTGAACTGGGGAGAGTGGTCAGTGGACCTCAATTCTGTCTACTCTTGATTGTGTCTCTAAGTTGGCAGCAACCTTAACAGGTTGCTAAGCCTCTTTGAACCTCAGTTTCCTCATATGCAAAATGAGCCTCTTAGAATGAATTCATCTCTAAGGTTATTCTCAAACTCTAATAAAATTCTATGAATCTGTGAACTATTTCAGAACTGTTTTGCTTGTTTACATAATAACTTTACATTGAATATGCAAACCATATGTAGTCCACTGAGTTTAGAGAACTAAATAAACAAAATCACTAGCCATAAGACACATAAATTAGCAACTTGCTGCTATTGTTTCAAAATAATTTACCACTTAGGGTGCTTTTAAATAATGTTTTCCTAGTGGTATAAGTATTTATTTATAGATCTTTGACTATAGTAGTAGCTAGAACAGGCCTTGAAACATAAAACTAACATCTTAAGAAACTTAGTTGAACTTCATTTGTAAATAAAAATAAAGCATCTCTAAAAGTCTAGTTTCAATGTACAGGAAACATGATTTGATATATAAAAATTCTATTCCCACCCAACTTTTAGGGAACATGTATAATATGTAAAGTGAAATAAGCTTTTTCTATAGAAAGAAGAACTCAACATTCACTACTGTTTTTTCAACATGATGGCTATAATTCTGTATAAGAACCTCTTACGCATTAACCCTGGACTTTGGGAAATCTCAAAAGTTGCCTGGAATGGTAGTTTCAAGATCACTTCTTCGTTTCTTGCTTTTCCCTTTCCATAGTCTGTTTTTCAATATACAATTATAGAAAGAAACTCTAACATGACCCCCAAAAAAATAAACTTTGTGGAAATGTATTTTATTAATGTTTTTGTGTATTTATTAACAAATGCCTAAACACATTCAAGATTTATCTTTATTTTCAGAAAAATCCAAGAGTTCAATATTTAAAATTTAGACTAAGACTACTTAGGTAATTTGATACTTAAACTACCGAAATGAACAATTCTACATAGACCAGCAAAAGGCCCTCCTCATATTCTAGCTCTGTATTAGTAGGGTTAGTCATGATTTGCATTTACAAAATGCTTTGCAGTTTGTAAAGTACTTTCATATACCTTATGACTTTTGACAATCCTGTAAGATAAGTTATGTCACTTTTAATATCTTCACTTTACAGATATGAAAACTTAGAGATCCTAAATGATTTACTCAAGCAGCGTCATGTACCCAGAAAGTGGCAGAGCTAGGAAACAAACTCAGAAATTTTATCATTCTTCTTGTTACTAAAACAATAACTTCCAACTTCTTCCCATCCAACAGTTCTAAGGGATGTCTGCACTCAATATGGCAGTGATTCTCAACTAGGAATCAGGGGAGACATGTATGTGGCGTAAAAGAGTCACATGTGGTTGATTCTGATGTGTGGCCTGATGGAGAATTACCATACAAGAGTAAAACATAGTCATTGTTAAAAACAAAAGGAAAGGGGGAGAAAAGATTAAAAAATAAAAATGACTCATAATCCTACCATCCAAAGATAATTAATGCTATTAACATTTTGATGTGTGCTCAGTCTTTTATATCTATATTAACTTTTTTCCGAAAATGAGATCATCATACTATACATTCTTAGAACCTTTTCTTATGTAATTCATCACAAACATCTTTTCATTTCATTAAACATCCTTCTGTAGCATTATTTTATAATGACTGCAGAATATTCCATTTTGTGGTACTTGTTTGAGTTCAAGATGTAAGTGGTTTCTTATACTTTTGCAAGTCCCAACAGTGTTATTCTGGTATATGCATATGTAATTTATTTAAAGGAATTTAAAATTATTTTAAAATCTACCTCTCTTCTAGCCATCATCTCCTATATATTTGACTTTCTTAATAATCCTTAAGATAAATAAATAGTTAACTTTTTATATATGTATATTTGTTTATTTTAATAAAATACTTTTCACCTCTTTGCTTTAGGGTGCAGTACTAGCGGCTGTGTCAAGTCACAAATTCAACTCATTCTACGGGGATCCCCCTGAAGAGTTGCCAGATTTCTCTGAAGACCCTACCTCCTCAGGTAATTGGATAATTCATTCATTCAGCTGTATGAATCCTGTGGTATCTACATCCTTTCTTTTCCATTGTGAATACACTTTTTCTGTGCATTTAGTCTAATCCTCCAAGGGATTCTAAGGAAGTTTGTCAGCAACCAAATCCTGTCAACATGTCTCTTGTTCCTTTTCATTTTAATACCAAAGTTGCTCTCCCCTACAGCTCCAAAACCAACATTTCACTTTTTTCTTTTGACCTCCATAATACTTCTTCCCCTTTCCACAGTCCAGAACCAACATTGCACTTCATCCAATCCAACATTGTAGTCAATCTTTCTGGATCTTTCTGATTACCTTCTCCCTCAACAGAAACTTCTAATATAAGATTTTCCCCATATCAACTTTATTATATCAGACTTTAGCACAGCACTGCTTTGAATTGAATCTTTCAATATAAAGCTGTCTTGTGAGTTATCTCTTGAAACAATTATCAGGTTCTTCTCTCTCTAACACATGTATTCAAAGGGGAAGAACATAGAAGAGTTACCTGTTTTGATGAACTGTATATAGGTACTCCTGAAAGAAACCTGCTACTGTTCACAAAATCACATTATAAAATACTCAGATATCCATTTTACCAGTGAGGTATTCTCAAGGATCATTTACTAAAAATCCATAAGATCCATTTATATGTATATGTAGATGCATGTGTGTACGTGTCTTAGAGTTTTTAAATTTTGTGTGTTTCTTTATTTACTTAACTCCTGAGTCATATGTCCTCTGGCCTCAGCTTTTTTCTTTCTTTCATTAGTGTCACTAGTATATGTCATGTGGTTGACTTTGTGCTGCTAATTTGATTTTTATACTCTTGGACTGGCTTCTTTCAATATTCATGTATTACCATTGGGATCAAGGCCCTTCCTAAAGCATGAGTTGTTTGTTCCACAGTTAGCAATATAGGAAGAATTAGTGTGCTAATGCTTCTTCCCTGTTGAGATCATTAACATCTGTTAGTATTCATGCTTCTTCCCTCCTCTGTTTGTACATGTATGTGCACGTACACACACACACAGA
>CAUYPO010035452.1:0-26803 GCA_963574435.1 Cheirogaleus major | reverse complement strand
GGAGTTATTATAGTTATTTTCCTAAAGCTGCCTGTAAAGTAAAACAAGCTTTCAGTGCTTTAAAGCTTTCCTCATCACACAAGAGCAAAACGGATTCGTCGTCAATGCACAGCACAAACTATCATGCGGACTGTGAGTGCCGGCTGTGGGCAAGTTTTCGCGGCCGGTGAGCACGGCACCGAAGTGGTTAAAGATGCTGAAAACACTGTTGCCCGTGTAGATGCCACCCCAGAAGCAATAAAAATGTTTGTGGAAGGAGTTCATGAATTTAACCCCCTCAGGCGTGCTTTCGTTTACCCAGCGTGTACTGAGCCGAGCGCCATAAACAGGTGCTGGGAAACGCCGGTGAGTAAAACAGATCCGGTTCTCTGCCCTGGGGGCTTCCACACTGGAGGGAGAGGTAGACAATAATGCAATAAATAAGCAAATGCTGGAGGAGCCTCGAGAATGATTACTGCTAGGAGGGGGAAAAGCACATTAAAGCAAGGAGAGCCAGCAGCGGCAGCTGGGGGTGTTGCAAGTTGACAGCCTGCTCAGCCAGGGCGGGAGTTCCAGGCTGTCCCCTTCAGCACCCAGCTCTGCTTTCCACCAGTTCCCCAGAAAAAGCAGCACCATGGCAAGCATGGCATCTCCGGGATCCCACATTCCCAGCCTAGAAGAGCACCGAGTCCCCGTTATCCTGGTAAAGGAGAGCAGAGGGCTTACACCCCAACCACCATGGAAAAGGTGCCTAGAGAATATTCTCGACAAGCAGAGCTGGCATCCACAATACAGAATACATTCTGGAGCCAACACCATCTAGCCAGTCCTATTTCCCCAGCCAGAGTCCTAAGGTTCCAGAGGTTAAGAGACTGGCCAAGCTCACACAGCTAATGCCAGGCACTCTCAAGATGTGTTGACTTCATGTCTGGCTCCCAGGTTAAGCTCTTAGTGCTCCTCGCCCCCCACCCCTAGCATCCCGATGAAGTGGTGAATCACTGACACTGAGCTTCCGGAACTGCTCACCTGAGTGTGCAGGGCATTCCTCAGTTCCCTCCCAGCACACTCCCCTTCTCCCACATTCTCAGTGCCGGCATGTGGCTTAGCAGAGGGACGGAACTGAAACTGGTCCATGTTCCAGGGCAGTCACTGACTGGCTCATGCCACCTGCATCCCCCATCCCTAAGAGTAACTGACTTGGGGAAGGACACGTGACCCAATCAAAGCCAATGGCCTGAAGAGGGCCTCTAGGACCCTCCTTCTTTTCCTTAGGAGCTAGGAGACTCTGGGCTGTGTGGTGTAAGGCTGTGGGGTCTGGTCTACAGCCATGCCACCCCGATCTTGTCTGATCTCAGAAGCTAAGCTAAGCAGGGTCGGGCCTGGTTAGTACCTGGATGGGAGCATGTGGGGTCTGGCACCATGGTGGCATCTCGCCAGCATAGTGTGAGCACCCGCAGCCTGAGAACAACGCAGCACAAGGCAGGGCAGAGCCTGAGAAACCCGGATCCTGGGTGACATCACCAGTGCCCCTGGAGCAGTACCTGCAGCGAACCCTACAACTCCACAGTTACAAGAGCCAACAACTCTCATGGTTTGAGCTGGTTTGAGGTGGAATTTTTGTCACTTGTAACCAAAACAAATCCCAATTGATGCAGAGTTTGGGGAAAAACAACAAACTCGATGATGGATATCACTTCTCTCTTGCATGCTAGTGTGAGCTAGGTACGATTTGTACTTAAGAGACACTCTTTCACTCAGTCTTCAAAAGACCCTCAAGGTAGACCCTGTTTATCCTGTGTTACACACAGACTTGAGGCACGGTGAGGGCAAAGTGTCCATGCTCTTTAGCAGTAGAACAAAGACTCAGACTCAGGCCGGCCTCTCCAAGCCCACACTGTCCCCTCTATTCCACAGAAACACAGTCTGGTCACTTCTTAGCAGTCGGGTCCACCCGGACATGCATCTCAGTGAAAACCGTCACTTAGCCAGCTGCCAACAAGCCCACCGACGTGTGAACAATTTGGTGAGCCCCACTTCACCACAAAGCTTGGGGAATCAAAGACTGAAGCAGAGGCCACGACCCCAACATCCATTCTCACTCTCCTCCTTGGTACCCGTAGTGGAGTAAACAGTGACTCCAAAACTCATGTTGACCCAGAAAGTCAGAATGCGACCTTGGACATAATGCAGACATAATGAAGATGTAAATTAGGATGATTAGGGTGGGCCCTAAATCCGCCGCCCGGAGTCCTTAAAAGAAGAGGGCAAGATACACGTGTACTGGGAAGAAAGCCACGTGCAGACAGAGACTGGGGTGGCGCAGCTGAAAGCTACGGAAGGCCAGGGACTGCCAGCTACCACCAGAAGCTAGAAGAGGCCAGGAAGGACCCGCCCCTGGAGTCTTCAGAGGGAGCACGGAGCCGCTGGGCATCCAGCCTCCAGAACTGTGAGAGAGTACATTTCCCAGTCCCCTCTACAGCCATGTTCCAGCCAAAGAGCGGTGGGTATATGGGACCTCCTAAAAAAAGCATTCTCAGATGAAGACCCCATGCTCTTCTTCCCCTGTCCACCTACTGCCAACCTGGGACAGAGGTGTGGTGGCTGGATCTCCATGGGGATGAGGGGCTACATCCCAGAGCCCCCCAAGGGGTGAGCTGGGAGAGGCCTGTGTCCCTCACAACTCTGTGCAGCCCCGAGAATTTGACTGTAACCTCCAGACTCCAGATGAGACAGAACTGAGACTTCCAACCCCCAGCCCCTGTGTATTTAGGAGTCTCCATGGCACATAGCCAGACCAGGTCCCAACCGATCTAAGGAACGAGCCCAGAAACCAGAGTGGTGCCACTTCATGTTGACGATAACCACCTTTTCTTCTTGTCTTTCTTAGGAGGCATCCTAATGTGTAAGCACACGTCTAAAAGCCTTCTTGCATTTCTAATCCAATCTGGCTGACAAGGAAATGAAACAGGCAGTCCACCCTCTGCATGTCTCCACAGGCAACAGATGTACCATATGGAGAACAGGAGAAGTAGAGAGACGTTTATCAGATGGGGAATAAGAGAAATGGGCATTTGCTGTTTTCACACCTGTGCAGATCATGTTTCCAAGGCAGGTGATGAGGACTGCGTAGAATGGCAAAGCAAGGCAGGCCTCAGCCGCCGCCCAGCAAGTCCCAAACAGAGAGCTCCAAACACAATCAAATTCTCACTCCAAACAGTTGCCACATAAAGGGTGGCAGTCTCTTGAAGTTTGGGGTCATGAATCACAGACAACTCCCAATTACAGTGAATGATGTCCACATGTAAGGGAAGGCGTGGCTGCCATGCCCCCAAAAGTATAGAAGTATCCTCTCTCTAGAGTGGAAGGACACTGCCACTCTCACTTGAAACAGGGCACTTTCCTCAAAAGAGAAGGAGACGGGGCTTCCTGGGGCCGGAGCATGCACCCTGACCCTGGCCCCCTTCTGCCACCACTCGATGGGTCCAGCCAACCTGTGCAGAGTCCCACCCCCCAGGGAGGCTCCGCTTCCCTCCTCTCTGCTGCTCCGGCTGAGCCCTTCGCCTCCTGAGCCAGGACTGACCACGTGGGAGGGGTGTCACCTATTCTAGACTCTAGACTGGGAGCTCCCTGAGGATGACAAGGCCAGGGGATGCTGGCCCAGCAGGCATCCAGGGAACGTGTGCTGAATGAATGATGCTCTCCATTCATGAGTTTTAAAAACAACCATTATGGTTTTATAAAAGCATAAAATAAAATCCCCAAAAATCTGTGCTAGCCCAGGGTCTAGCTCATAGCAGGTACTCACCAAATGGAGTGCACTAGAAAAAATATAGCCTCTCTTCTATAATTTTCTGGCAAAAAAAGAAAGGAAAACGCTCTCCTCTGTCTCCTAGCTGCCACAAGTTAGATGTGAAAGGGCCACAGAGTGGCCAGAAATGAGCCACTGTTCCTCCTACCCAGTTGACAGGAGGAGCCATGCTGAGAAAACAGCCCAGCCCTGAAGGCTCGGCACACAGCCTTGGCAGTGAACTACCAAACACACAAAATGACATCAAATCTCTGCCCCCAGGACACCTTGGGAGCTGCCGGCCCCCAGCCTGAGCTGGCCCATCAGCCGCCTTCGCCCACTTGGGATCTTAAGGCCCAATATCGCCTGTGGCTTGATTTCTCCTGCCTTCTCAAACTGTTTCCCAACAGCAGCACTCTTCTAAAGTTTTACCTTCATTATAAAAAGAATACATACTCATTATTAGAAAATGAAAAATACAAGCAAGAATAGAGAAGGAAACAAACTACTGATGACCTCAGCATCCAGAGACAACCTCTGCCAACCCGTCACCTTCTTCCCTTCATCCGACTTCTCTGCAAGCTGGAGCTCTGTATGCACAGCTGTGCATCCTGTTTTCTCATTTTTCACCTTATAGCACATCCACTTTCCCAAGTCCCTATGGCTTGTCATAAATGCCATTGTCGGACTCGGGAATGAGAAGCAGCAAACGTGAACGCAGACAGACCAGAGGCAGAACACACACAGTACGACCCGACTGCACATAAGAGTTGGGGTGTGCTTCTGCACATTCCCTTCGGTGGCATTAGCACATTAAAGGCAGGAGGGCACATAAAACTGTACTTCCACAGAGGCATGGGCCCCTCCCAGGCACCACAGCCCCTCCCAGGCTCTGGGGTTGTGCAACGCAAAACAGACCCAATCCCTGGCCTCATGGAACTTGCATCCCAGAAGGGGAAGACACACAAGCAACAAATTAAGCAACAGACAGATAAAAATATCAGATGAGGAGGACTGCTGTGGCAAGGAGGGGAAAGGGTGGCATGTGATAGTGACTTGGGCTGGTCTAGATGGTGCTCAGGCCAAGCCTCCCTGCAGAAGGGACATGTAAGTCAGGCCAGCCATGCAAAGATGGAGGGGGCAGCGCTAGGGTCAGAGCGCTCCTGGCCAATGACATGGAAGTACCTGTGCAAAGACCCTGAGGCAGAGAGCGACCTGCAGAAGGACCGCATTGTCTTTCCCTTTGACACCTGAATTATCTCCAACCTTTTTGTGCTAATCTTGGCTAATTTGATAGGAAATGGTAGTACCTTGCTGTTTTAATGTCATGACTGGTGAGGCTGCACTTATTTTATGCTTAACAGGCACTGCTTTTCTTCTTTGTGAATGGTGCATTCCAATTGTTTAATTTTGAATTGAGGTGTTTTCTTGTAAATTTGGTAAACTCTTTATACATTGAGGATATTAACCCTCTGCCACATTGTTTTAGGAATGTTTCCTGTTTATACCTGCACTCCTTATTGTTCTAGTTCCCTGCATAGCATCTGTGCATCAAATGCTCTGTTGGGGAAACTTGGCATAGGGTAATATTTGCCTTTATCATTACAAGATTTACACATCACTGCCCCATTTTGCAACAATAAATGCAATGGGAAATGTTAATTTTCATCATGATTTGACAAATGGTGTTGAGTCAATCGAGTTGCCACAGGAAAAGCCAGACCAACACTTGCTTCGTGACATGGAGGGAAGCAATCCAGTTGTCTTTGATCAGGATCACTCAATATCAAGATGTCAGCTTCTTGTTTTGCTTTGAAAATTTTAGGGATTGTGAAAGCAGGTTCTTGTTTGAATATTTTAGGGATTATGAAAGCTCTCTCTGTGGAACCAGAAAGAATAAGTAAAATGAAATTGTGCTTTATGGCTCACTTACATTGGTGGGACAGAAAAGCAAGTCTGTGACTGAATCAGAGATAGCTTGAACCTGTAGTGGGGAGTTCGGAGTTTGAGGACATGGTTCTAATACGCACGAGTTCTCACTTAACACAGTAACATGCAAATCAGGGCCTGCCTGTGTCTGTACACGCTTCATGCATCCACCACCCAGGTCAAAATAAGAAACATTCTTAACACTTGAGAACACTGGCCCCTGCCCCTCCTAATCAACCCCATCCCCAGAGGGGATGGCACCATAGATTAGTTTTACCCACTCAAACATCAAATAAATGGAATCACATAGCATGCAGGTTTTGTGCTGATCTTCTTTGCTTTTGTTCTGACATTGGGTCTGTGAAATTCATCCATGTTCATGTGTGTGTTAGAAATTTATTCTTTCATATTATTATGTAGTATTATTCCATAATATTCCATTGACTGAACACAACTTTACCCATTCTGTTGTTATGTTTACTGTTTGCACCATATATTTTATATTCTTTTACTTTAGGGAAAGTGAGTCTTTATGTTTAAAGTGTGACTTTTGTATCCAGTCAATTTCTGCTTTTTAACTGGTTTAGTCCATTTACATTTAATGTAACTATTGGTATGATTTCTTCAATTCTGCCATTTTCCATCTCTTTTCTATTTGTCCCATCTGGTTTTTCTTTCTCTGATCCTTCTTTCCTACCTTCTCTTAGTATAAATAAATGCTTATTTTTAGTATTTCATTTTATTTCCTCTATTAATTAGCTTTTTAGCTGTGCCTCTCTGTGCTACCTTTTAGTCCTTAATTGCCACAGTCTTCTTGAATTAGCAGTGCCATGCATCATGTCAGATGAGATTCAAGGACTTTGCAGAGTGTAAGCCCATTTCCCACCAACCACACACTCTTATCCTTTGTGATACTGCTTTACACACTTACTCCTGCATGTTATAAACCCCACAATATAATTATTGTTTTGCTTCAAAGTCACTTGTATTTTAAAGAAATTAAGAAAAATCCAGTCTTATACCTTTACTCACATTTGCCCATTTCTGATGTTCTTCATCTCCTTCCTATAGAACTAAATTTCTATTTGGCATCATTTCCCTTCATCTTAGGAACTCCTTTTAGCATCTCTGGTGGTACAGGCTCTAGTGAGAAATCATCTTACCTTCCATTTATCTGAAAATGTCTTTATTTCACCCTTATTTTTCAAAAAATGTTTTTGCTGGATATGGAATTCTGAGTTGACAGATTTTGTTTTATTTTACAGAACTTTCATGTATGAGATAATATATGAGAGTTCCAGTTGTTCCACATCCTTGTCATTTCTTGGCACTGTTAGCTTTATAAATTTAGCCATCCTGGTAGTCATGCAAAGTTGCCTGTGACCTTTTCTTCCTCTTAGAAATACAGGTTATTTTTAAAAGCAAATACAAGATCCACCATTAAATGTTTATCAATACTATTTAAATATCCTGGGTTTCCAATTTTTGTTATTTTAAACACTTTGGGGCATAATTTATATATCATAAAATCATCCATTGTTAGTAAATTTGCCAAGTTGTGCAACCATCATTGTAATCTGTTTTAGAACATTTTCACCACCCCACTAAGATTCCTCATGTGCATTTTTACAGCTAATCCCTGTTCCCAGCCCTAGCCCCAGTCAGCCACTAATCTATCTTCTGTTTCTACTTGACTATTCAGGACATTTCATATAAATGGAACCAGAGAATATGAGAGTCTTTTGTGTCTAGCTTCTATCATTCAGAATGTTTTTGAGGTTCATCCATGCTGTAGTGTGTATCAATATTTAATTCCTTCTTATTAATCAATAACATTCTATTATATGGATATGCCACATTTTATCCATTCACCAATTAATGGATATTTGGGTCATTTCTACTCGCTGATTATGAACAACACTGCTAAGAACATTCATGTACAAGTCTTTATACAGACATGTGTTTTCATTTCTCTTGGGTGGGTACCCAGGAGTTCAACTGCTGAGCCAGTAGGTAAATTTGTGTTTAACTCTTTAAGAAACTGCCAGACCATTTATCAAAGTGGCTACACCATTTTACAATCCCACCAGCAATGTATTTCCCCACTGCTCCACATCCTATCCACCACTTGCTATGGTCTTTTTATTACAGTCATTCTAGTGGATGTGAAATACCTACTTATAATTTAAATTTTTGGTTTTCTGATAATGAGGTTGAGCACCTTTTCATGTATTTTTCAGTCATTTACTCTTTTGAAATACCCTTTTCAAGGTTTTGCCAATTTTTAAAATTATTTTTATTGTTTTATAGTTTTTGTAATCTGCACAACAGGTCGTTGTGGCATACATACCGATTATCTTCTCCCAGTCTGTAGTTCCCCTTATCTCCTTTATTGGTGCCCTTTGACAAACAATTCTTTCATGTCCAATGTACAAGCCTTTCTGAATAGTGTATTTATGCAAATAGCTTAAGAAATATTTAGCTGTTTCAAGATCATGAAAATAGTTGTGTTTTCTACTACTAGCTTTATTGTTTTAATTTTTACATTTAGAACTAAGACCCACTTTGAATTAATCTTTGTGGATGGTATAAGGGTCAATGTTTCTGTTTTAATTTTTCTTGCAGACATCCTGCTGTTCCAACACTGTTTATTGAAAAATCATTCTCCCACAGTAAACTATAGTGGTATCTTTTTCCTAAACCAAGTGGCTACATATGTATAGGTCTGTGTATGGACTCCCTGTCCTGCTTACCCACCATCCTCAGCCTCACTGTCTCCATTACTGCCGCTGTGCAGTAAGCTTTCTTACAGGCTGTATAAGATCTCCAATTTTTTTCTTCTTCAAGATTGTGATTCCATGTCCTTTAAATTTTTTTATCAAATTTAGAATCTGCTTCCCAATGTCTACCAAAAAGTCTGCTGGGATTTTAGTCATAGAGTGCACTGAATCTATAGATCAATTATGGAAGAACTTACATATAGAATAAGTCTTCTAATCTATGAAAATGGTCTCTCTCTCCATTTATTTAGGTCTCTGATATAGTATAGGTGTTTGTTCCCTTCCCCCCAAAGCTCATGTCAAAATTTGATGCCCAATGTCCATGGTAGGGCCTGGTGGGAGGTGTCTGGGTCATGGAGGGTGGATCCCTTATGGCCAGTTTGCGGCTGCCCTCGAGGTAGTAAGTTAGTTCTTGTTCTATTAGTGCCTACGGAGATCTGATTGTTCAAAAGAGCCAGGCACCTCCTCCCCCTCCCCCCTTGCTCCCTTCCTCTCACCATGTGACACCTGCTCACCCTTCACCTTCCACCATGAGTAAAAGTTCCCTGAAGCCCTCACCAGAAGCGGACTCCAGCTCCATGCTTCCTATACAGTCTGGAGAACCATAAGCCAAATAACCCTCTTTTCTTTATAACTTACCTAGTCTCAGGTATTTCCTTTATAGCAATGCAAAATGGACTAAGACAGTCTCCTTTATTTTCTCAGCAATGTCTTACAGTTTTCAGGGTAGTCATCCCATACAACTTTTGTTAGGTTTATTCCTAGGTATTTGAATTTTTTGTGCTCTTTTGTAATTGATACTTTTTAAAAGTTTCTTTCCAATCGTTCACTGCTAGTATATAGAAACTATTTTTGTGTACTTATCTTGTATCTAGAGACTTTGATAAATTCACTATTAATTCTAATAGTTTGTAGGGTCTTGCTATGATCTGAATGTGTTCCCCAAAAATTCATTATGTTGAAACTTAATCACCAACGTGACAGTCTTAAGAGGTAGGGCTGTTAGGAGGTGATTAAGTCATGAGGAAAGAACCCTTACAAACGGGATTAATGACCTTATAAAAGAGGTGCAAGGGAGCTGGCTGCATCTCTGCTGTCCTTCTGCCCTTTCCACAACATGAGGACACAATATTCAAGGCACCACCTCGGAAGCAGAGAAGAGGCCCTCAACAGACACCGAACTTGCCAGCACCTTGATCTTGGACTTCACAGCCTTCAGAACTGTGAGAAATACATTTCTATTATTTATAAATTACCCAATCCGTGGTATTTTGTTATAGCACCAGGAATAAACTAAGTCTCTTGGATTTTCTACATCACAATCATCTACAAATAATGAGTTTTCCTTTTTCTCTAGTCTTTAAAACTTTTCTTTTATTGTCTTTTGTATTTGTATTTGTCTTTTTGAATTGTCTATTGTAGCCTGTTCAATGCTGAATAGAAGTGGTGATAGTGCACATCTTGTTTTGGCCTTGAACTCAGGTGGGAAATGTTCAATATTTTACGTTGTTAGTAATAGGCTTTTTTGTTTGTTTTTTGTTTTGTTTTGTTTTTTTAGAGACGGGATCTTGCTCTGTCCCTCAGGCAGAGTGCAATGGTGTGATCATAACTCACTGCAGCCTCAAACTTGTGGGCTCAAGTGATCCTCTGCCTCAGTCTCCTGAGTAGCTAGGACCACAAGCGCAGGCCACCATGCCTTCCTTTGTAAATTTTTTATAGAGACAGGGTCTCAACATGTTGCCCAGGCTGGTCTTGAATTCCCAGGCTCAAGTAATCCTCCCACCTTGGCCTCCCAAAGTGCTAGGATTACAGGCATGAGCCACTGAGCCCAGCCGGTGATAGGTTTTTGATAGAACCATTTATCAGATTAGGGAAATTCCATTCTACTCCTGGTTTGCTGAGAATTTATATCATGAAGTTGAATTTTATCAAGTGATCTTTCTGCATCTATTAAGGTGATCATATGAATTTTTCCTCCTTTATTGTATTATTATGTTGAATTATAGTCACTGATTTTAGAATATTATGCCAAATTCTATTCCTAGAATAAATCCAACTTGGGCATGACTTATTAGTCTTTCTATATATTGCTAGATTTGATTTGTTAATATCTTATTAGTATTCTTATATCTGTTCATAAGAGGTAATACAAAAATTTTCTTTTCTTGTAATATTGGTTTTGGAATCAGAGTTATGCTGGTTTCGTAAGTGAGTAATGTTTCTGTTTCTCTGTTTTATGGAAGAATTTGGTTAGAATTAGTTTTATTTCTTTCTTAAGTACTTGATTAAATTTGCCTGTGAAGCTATCTAGGTCTAGGCTTTTCTTTATGGGAAAATTATTAATTACATGTTTAATTTCTCTAACAGCTATAGATTACTCACATTCCTATTTCTTGCAGTGTCAGTTTTGATAAGTTGTGCTTATTTAAGGAATATGCTCATTTCATCTAGGTTTCAAGTTTATGGACATATGCCTTTCACGATGTTAATGCCAGCAGGAGCCACAGCCTTTCCCCTCTTAACTCGGTGACTTACAGTCCCTTGTCGCTTTATTGCTAGGGTTATCAATTTATCACTTTTAATTTTCTTTTGAATTTGTTGATTTTCCTTAATTGATTTCTTTCCAATCTTTCTTGCTCTTTATATTTCCTTCATTCTACTTTCCCGGAGTTTAATTTGCCGATCTCTTTCTTTCTTCTTGAGACGGAAGCTCAGATGTTTCATCTTCAGCATTTCTTCTTTTTGTCTAAAATACGTTTTGCTCTAAGGGCTACTTACAACCCACAAATTTTTAAATGTGTCTATTTTGATAAAAGTGTCATAGCCCCGTGAAAAGAGTAGTATTCTGCAGTTGCTGGAACATGGTGGCCTGTCGGTTTAGTTTAAGCTGGTTAATTGTGTTGTTTAAATCATGTACATCTTTATTAATGTTTTGTCTGCATGTTCTATTGCTTTCTGACACAAGTAGGCTCATCCCCAACTATAACTGTGGATTTGTCTATTTTTCTTTTTAGTTTTGATAATAACTAAACTTCAAAATGAATTAAAAAACATTAAGTACATTCCTACTGAATTGACCCCTTGATTAAGAATTTCCCCCATGTGTCTTTAATATTACCTCTTTCCTTAAAGTGTTTGACACTGATACAGCCAGACCAGCACTGCTTTTGGTTAGTGTTTGAACAGTGCATCTTTCCCTATCCTCTCACACTCAGTCTAAACTTGTCCTCATAATCAAGATGCACGTCTTGTAAATGTCACCATTGGTGTCTGACCCAGTCTAAGGATCTTAGCTTACTTCACTGTTTGGCCTCCTGCACCACACAGGTTCAAGGAGTGACAAATGCCTTGAGGAGCAGACTGGTTGTGTGCTTATGGCGGCCTGTCCCCCTAGAGAGCTTTATCTGCCATGTCCGCTGAGGCTGTGGGAGCTGCCACCTGCCTTTCCGTCCCTGCTCACTGGCCTCGCCAACCACCCCAGCACCCAGTGGGCATTCTATGGAGTAAACTAGCCTGGTTTGGGTTCCTCTGCTTTCCATTATTCCATGTCAGCCCTGAGGTGGCAAAAGTCATCCTCATCTCTCTAACCCCCGATGAAGTCTCTTTACTTGGGGACCCCAATCCTCAGCCCACCCTAGGAAGCGGAAGATACCCCCAGGGAAGAAAACGGCTGGCAACTCTCAGCCCACCTAAGCCCTTCCCTGGGGAATTTCACTCACAGCTTCCACAGCTCTCCAATATCTTTAAAAATACGATCACTTCCAACTTATGTTTCCCTCTAGCTGTTGAGGCAGGATGGCTGCACTGTCCTGCCCCCACCCACCGCATCTTACCTGCAGGTGAAGTCTGCTCACCGCTGTTTAAATAAAATGAACCATAAATGCCCAGCGCTTTGACAGGCCATCACAGTGCTTTCCCGCAACACCCTAGCTATTGTGTACTAACCTCACTCTACAAGCGAGGAAACTGCGCTCTGAGCAGGGTGTGACCTGCCAAGGCTCACGCACCGAGAGGATGCCTGCGCCCGGAGCCTTGCCACACCTACGACGGCAGGGACCTCCAGAAACCCCAGCGTCTTGAACAACGCCCAGAGCGCTGTCGGTCCTCAAGACTCGCCTCTTCCCACTTGCTTGCGAAAGGAAGGTGCGCGCGAGCGAGCTGGGGGGGGCGCGGCACGTACCAGCCTGCGGATGCCACGTTCGCACTCGCGCTTGATGCGGTGCACCTCGTCCTGGTGCGCCTGGTGGGCGGCGCGGAGGTCGGCCGCCTTGGCCTTGTCGGCCTGCATGCAGTTGCTGAGCGCCTCCTCCGCCTGCTTGCGGGCCGCCTTGAGCTCCAGGATCTCCTGCTGCAGCCGCTGGCGCTCGCCATCGAAGGCCCTGCGCGCCTCCTCGCGCGCGTCGGCCAGCAGCGCGGTCTTGACCTTGTCGGCCGCGCCGTCGCGCAGCACGTTGAGCGTGGCCTGCAGCCGCTGCAGCTCGCCCTCCTTGATCTTGGCCGTGCGCGCCGCCTCCTGCTCATGCTGCCGGATGAGCGCCTCGCGCAGCGCCTGCAGTTCCTTGGTCTTCTCCTCGTGCAGCTTGGCCTTGAGCTCCGAGACGTAGGCCGTGTGCCGCCGCTGCTCCTGCTCGCGCTCCAGCTTGGCCTCCTGCAGTCGCTCGCGCAGCTTGCCCACCTGCAGCCAAGCAGCGAGAGAGCCAGTCAGGGTCAGTGTATCGCGCGGCACCTGGGACCATCCCCTTGGGGCTCCCACCCTCCCATAGCTCCCCACTCCAGGCACCCCACCTGGAATCTTTCCTGCTGGTCTCCTGGAGGTTGGAAACACCTGAAGATGTTGGAAAGGAGCGTCAAGGCTTTGCAGCCCCTTCCAGTTGGTAGATGTATGAGGAAGGCCAGTGTACCAGCCACAAAACACTCCGGACAGAAATCATCTCTCACCAAGGCGGAAAAGATTTTAAACCAGAAATACATTTCCAGTGCCCTCTCCCCACGAACTCTGGGTTAGAGCAGACGGACTAGGCTTCTGCCAGGGATGGGGGGCAACATCACTGTGGACCTGTGACCCAGCATGGCCGCGGCTGGGTGCATCCCCACATTAACCTCCCACAGTCCCAGGGAGGAGATAGGCCCCCGCCTCCATTTTGTCACAAGGCAGCTAAGGCTCAAAGACAATCCCAGTGACCCACCAGAATGAGGGGCTGCCAAGCGACAGTACCAGCTTTACCCCCGACCTGGGGCCAGAGCCTGTGCCCTGCTGATGCCAGGCCAATCCTGCTCGAGTCTACTCCTCTAATCAGCAAACAATCAAAACATTATTTGTAAAATGTGCCAAGGGAATGTGTTCTTAAAACATTTTAAAATGCTTTCTTCATCCTTTTCATTTCAAAAAGCACGCAGTACACACACTCCACAGGAACCCTTGACGATCCGTCTGTTTTCTAAATATTACCAGTCTCTGAAGAGCTGAATTGTCTCTGATGCACAAGCTGCTTCCATGGAAAACGGCAACATTTCCCCCCAGACCACACTGTTTATAGCATACTAACGTGTTAAAATTAATTTTAGGTGAGGAGTTTTACAATGTCACTTGGGTATTGATAAATCCTTGCTTATAACAGCAGGGGAAGCAGCAAATAAAACCAACCTAGGCAAACACACAAGATCGATGTCTCCTTCATCAAACACAGTCACAGAAACAAAACCAGACAACCAGTCGATGTCTGTCCACCTTGCTGTGGGGCAGGAATCAGAGTTTTTCCTAATGGATTTAGGACCAGAAATCCAGACCCCTAATAATTCAACAGGATCTTCCCAGTTATGGACAAAGTGCCTCTGACAAGTCTCCCTCCCAGGAGTCAACCTGTCCTAACTCCCTGGTTAATGCCGACAGCGACCTGGGGTCGGAAGGGTCAGAGACAGACCCATAATCGGCTGTGATGAGCCATGTTTCCCTGGGCTCATTTCTCAGCCTCTGCGGTGGTTGATTTTGTGGGTCAGTCATTTGGTCAAACACCAGTCTGGATGTTGCTGTGAACGTATTTTTTAGATGAGATTAACATTTACATCAGCAGACTTTGAGTGGAGCAGATTGTGTCTGTAATCAGTGGCAGGCCTTGAGAGAAAGACAGCGGTCCCCTGAGGAAGAAGGAGCTCCGCCATCGGACTGCCTCAGGACTCAAGACGCAACATCAACCCCCGCCTGAACTGCCAGCCTGCCGGCCTGCCCTGTACATTTCAGGTTTGCCTGCCTCCACGATTACATAAGCCAATTCCTTAAAAACAACAGCAACAAAAACCCACAATGATGGGGCAGGTCAAAGAGACACAGGAGCCACCTGAAAGGGACCCCAACAGCCAAAGCTGGCACAGAGAACAAAATAAACAAAGTAGTATTGGTTTGTAATCTCAAGTATAAAATAAGTATCCATTACTTTACACTGATATAAATGATTCACTAAATAAATACCAAAGAAAAATATACAAGAAAACCAAAATAAAACTCCCAAGAGCTCTGTAGTAATCAAAACACAAGCCCAATCCTCCCCTGGCCCGCAGGACTAACCCGCAGCAACCTCTGACACATCCTTCTCCCTCCCTCGGCCCTGATACACAGGCACCATCACCCACGCTGAGCCCTGTGCCTGGAGCACTCTGCCAGGTCTCCAGGGTCTGCTTCCTTGTCCTCATTCCATGGTACCTGCGCCGGGCCCTTTGCTGCCAACCACCTTCCTACGGAGTCACCCGACTCCCACTACTCCCACCTCTCCTGTTTCAGTTTATACTTGGCACTTCTCGCTACTGAACACATACATACGTTAGTCTCATGGTGTTCCTTGCCTATACAAGCTCCAGGAGAACAAGCTGGATCTCCAGAGCATTGAGGCTTCTAGGACAGAGTGAGGCGCACAGTAGGTGCTCAGTAACTTGCTGTGGACTGAGAAAAGCACAGAATAATGAAGAACCTGGTGGAAGCTGCAGGGCGGCTGTGGCCTGGGGGCACCCACCAGGCTGGCTCTCAGTCAGGGCCAGCTGGTGCGCACACTTGGGGGGCCCCTCTGCCGGGGCCCCCTGCCTCTACCTCCCTCCATATTCCTGCAGGGGAAGGAAGTCTCCCATGGCCCTGTCTGGGTCACCACCTCCCTGGACTCCCAGAGCCCTGCAAAATTCTCTCCATCACCACTCAGATCCCACCCAAATGCCAACCCTCCCACCCCACCCACTGAGGCCAGCAGCCCCTGAGGGCAGGATGAAGGAATCTCCAGCTGGTGAGTGGGGACAGCAACTAGATCCTGCACAGTCCAGCTCTGGCCTATGTCCTGACCACCACCCCCTACCCACACCCCTCCGACTGCGGGCCTTGCCAAGTTGGGGACTTTGCCCCACTCAGGATGCTCGTGAGTATAACTGGACACATGGGACTGTGTGAGCACCATTCTCTTCCTCTCCAGACAGCAAGATCCTGAGTGCCAGCTCCAAAGCTGCCTCCATGAAGCCTTCGCAGGCCCCTCTTGTCCTCACACCGTTTTCTAACTCTCTGATGCAAGGTGCCAAGTGCCGTCGTACGGCCAGCTGCCTGTGCCTCTCTGCATCCATCCCTCAGGGTGGGGGCTGTTTCTGAGTCATTTACAAACACCTGTTGCCCAGCCCAGACTCGAGCATGCAGGGGCCTTGCCAAATGAGCGAATGACAGCCTGAGAATGATGGTTTACCACAGCCCCTCGCCCTTCCGTGCTCCACAGGGATGCTGTGCTGAAGCAACAGCACTTCAAATGTGGCACTGACAGTTACGAGATCACATAAAAGTAACACTTAAATGCCACTGTGAAGTTTACATTACATTTACATTTACATTCTGAGACCAGCCGATAAACACATTGCTGAATCCCTGGAGAAGAGAAATTCTCCCAGCAGCCAGATGAACAAAGGCCTCCCGAAGAGGTCACGAGGGCGGCTGGACTGAGAGAGTGAGAGGCCCAGACGTGTCCCTGTGCAAATCCCCACACATCCGAGGCAGGGGGCAGCCTGGGGACACAGAGGCACAGCCGGGGGCTCTCCCAGGCCTCCTTCCAACCCAGCACCTCTACCCCCCGTGCAGACCTGGTGTTTTGGGCTGACCTGTGTCCCCTGAAATTCATATGTTGAAGTCCTAACTCAAGGACCTCAGAATGTGACTGTATTTGGAGACAGAAGCTTTAAAGAGGTAGTTAAGGTAAAATGGGAACATTAGGGTAGGCCCTAATCTAGTCTGACTGGTGTCTTTATAAGAAAAGCAGATATGGACACAGACACACACAGGACAGGGCCATGAAGACGGAGGAAGAAGAGGGCCATCCGCAAGCCACAGACAGAGGCCTCAGAAGGAACCAACCCTGCAGACCCCTGGTCTCGGGCTTCCAGCCTCTAGGACTGTGAGGCAAGTGCCTGTTGTTCAAGCCTCCCCGCCTGCGGGGCTTTGCCACAGCGGCCCTGAAAGCTACCGCACTTGGGCATATCCCTCACCTCCCCAAGCCTCCACTTCGTAAACTAAATAAAATCCTAAACCCCTAGCCAACTGAATGAACTCCCTTTTGGCCAAGGGGACCCCAGAAAAACCTTAAAGCTGAGCTACTGGCCACGAGAAGAGAGGTCAGATAGGCATTGTGGTGCCCCCAGCTTGGGGATATTCTTTATAACAACAAGACACTAAATCATTAACAGGCCTAAAGCCATGCAGGACAAAGCCTAACCCATACCTGCAGGCCATGAAATCACTTACCAGGTCACTTGAGTCTTGGTAAATGCCCAGTGGATTATCTCTGATTAACAGACATCCTTAAAACATTCCAAGCCTTTAGACAAAGCTTCATCTCTCTAACCAATTGCAAACCAAAGAATCTTTAAACCTGCCTATAACCTCTAAGCACCCCCAACCCCTTCGAGATTTCCTGCCTTTTCAGGCCAACCCAGTGTACACCTTCCACATATTGACTTACGATCTTACGTGTAATTGCTGTCTCCATGAATGTCTAAAACCAAACTGTAAACTGGCTGCTGCAGGCCCATTTTCTCAGAACCTGTTGAAAACATGTGATCTGGGCCATCAATCACACACACCCAGCTCATAATAAACCTCCCTAAATTACAGAGTTTGGGGGTTTTCCCTGTTAACAGCTTGCTCACCTGTACCTTGGGGGAGGCCACCCCTGACATCGCAGGTCCCTGCAAGGGTCATGACGCCCTCTAAAGCACCTGGTGCTGTGTGCACAGAAGACACATAAATGTCACCCTGACCACTGAGCAAGCGTGACAGGCAGCATCCAGGCCCTGCATGTTACCATCTCATTCATTCCTCAAACAAACCAGGAGGCAGATGCCTTACGCCTTAGAGGTCCTCCCTAACAGATGAGAAAGCTGAGGTGGGGGGTGGGTACGTGGCTTACCCCAAGACGTCAAGGCACGCAGGTGGCAGACATGGGATAGAGCCCTGGTGGTCAGACTTGGGTGTGCAGTTTCCCTCGTCACTGCAGCTGCTGTTGCTACTTGGTGATCCGACTCACCAGCCCCTGCAGCCCCAGCCACTCGCTACCAGCCCTGAAGGATCCCGGGGATGTGGCCTGGCCTCTTGACCTGAACAGGCTGCCGTCACCAGCAGCCATGGCTAGAAGAGGCTGGCTACACTAGGCCTGGAGTTGAATGCCTGGGGAGGGAGGGAGGTGCGTCTGTCCCCAAACTCCAGAAGCCCAGTGCCTAGGCTGGGAATTCAGCCTCTGTCCTTGTAGTCATCCTGAGTTGTGTTAGAGCCAGGGCCGGGCCCCAGCCCCCTCTCCACCCCAGACCTGGACCCCACCCAGCACTCCAGCTGCTGCCTGAATCCCAGCTCAGCTAGACAGGGGCATCTGCTGCCCCCGAGTTCCCCAAGAAGCCTCCTCCTCTCCATCCAGGTGCTACAGCAGGGCGGGAGGGCACCTTCAGGGCTTCAGGTTGAAACTCCCTAACGAGGCCAGACCCTCAACTGCTCAAGCCACCCAGGAGCAAGCCCAAATCTCTGTCCCCTTTCTGTCCTCAGCATGGACAGCTCCTCTCTGGGCCCAGAGCCCCTGGCTCACTTCACCCTCACACCCACCCAAGTCGGAGCCATGGCAATGAAAAGGGCTATGGCAGTGCCTGGGCACCAGGCGCCAACTGGGCTTTCTCTTGTATCCACTACATCAGATCTGCACGACCATCTTATACAGGACAGTTATCATTACCCCATGTGTCAGATGAATACAGAGACTTCAAGTCACTTGCCCAAGATCATGAAGCTAGGTAGGGGCCAACCTGAGGTCCGAAGCCAGGTCTTCCTAGAAAGCCCGGGCTCCTCCCGCCGTGACAGGCTGTGCACCGTGGCTGTGCTTTAACTGAACTCCCAGAGCATGCAGGCACCTACCCAGGCTCGCCCTGACCAGCTCCGAAGCTCAAATCTGCACTACAAGAGCAAGACAGCCCCCGTTCCCAGCTCTTTACCTAGTAGCACAGGAAGTCCCGACCACACGCCCAGCCGGCGGTGCTCAGCACACATGTCCTTATGTGGGGAGCTGCAACTTAACTCCCTGGGTGCGCTAACTGGAAGCGGACACGCGTGCGCTTCTGTAACTACAGCCGAGGCCCGGACACTCACAGCAGCTGCTTCAGTGACTCTTAGGCGACCCACTATTCAGACCTGTTCGAGTGAGGTGAAGGTCAAGCTGTAACCAATCGAGCTGTCTGTGCCTCCCTTCCTGTTTCTGTCCACAGTGCTGCCTGACCACGTGGCCCACTGCAGCTTCTCTGAACTCGTCCCGGTCCTGAGGGACCCGGTTCAAGAATTGTTCTTGGCTCTATTAAACTTTGCTCAATTGAATTTGTCAAAAGTTTTTCTTTTAACAACCCCTAACCACAGGTAAGAGATTCAAACATGGGGCATCAGTAGCTTGTCCAAGGTCACAGCGGGTGCTGGTGGGGCCAGGATTCACACCCAGCGCTCTAAGTCCAGGGAAAGGCAGGCTGAGGCCCACAAAGGTGAAGTGCCCACCCTCTGCCCCGGCCTGGGACCCGCCCTCCACACATACCCAGGGCAGTACTGTCCTCACACTGTCCACAGCCCAGCCCTCAGCCGAGCTA
Organism: Cheirogaleus major; assembly: GCA_963574435.1. NCBI lineage: Eukaryota > Metazoa > Chordata > Mammalia > Primates > Cheirogaleidae > Cheirogaleus > Cheirogaleus major. The sequence goes on along the minus strand of CAUYPO010035452.1, from coordinate 7,207 downwards.
GAGGCCCGAGCCCCCACCTTGCCCTTTTCCTGCTGGAACTCGATCTGAATGCTCGTCAGCTTGGCCCGCAGCTCCTCGTTGGCCATTTGTACCAAGTCCGTCTCCGTCTCGGGCTTCTCGCCCTTGCTCCGGCCTTTCTTAGACATGCTTCCTCTTGGGTCAAGACGTTGAGATCCGGCAGTTCACGCCCGTTCACGCCTGCCAGACAGCAGGTGTGGCCACCAGCTCCGCCGTGCTAACCAGTTGTGCAGGGCTCCGCTCGTCCTCCAAACAAACCACCATCACTTGGGATCCTAAGGGGAGGAGGGAAACCGAGTTAGCAAAGAGAAGAGAGGGTGGGCTGGCGTCCTCCCTGCCTAGGGCACCCTGGGCCAGGTCCATGCCGGATCTGGAGGATGCCCTCCACTCGCAGAACCGCCAAGCACTTCTCCAGCGGGGGCTGCAGCAGAAGCACTCAGAGGCTCAGGGGCAGAGTCCTGGGCCCACCCCCGGAGAATCTGATTTGCATTCCCAACACGTTCCCAGCTAGTACTCCTAGGTGACCACACCTTGAGTAGCTTTGGGCCAGTCCTGCCTGTGTCAAGATGCGACTACACCACCTAAGCAGCCTGTACACCACAGTCCGCCAACGTCAGAGAGCCCAAGTCTCCTAGGTGCTTGTTTCAAAAGGCAGATCCCTGGGCCTCTTCCCAGAACTCGAAGCATGAGGAGTGTGGGAGGCCAGGGAATCTGCGTTTCCCATCCACACTCTCGTTCCAGAGTAGGGCCTGAGGACTTTGAGAAACAGGCTTTTAAACTTCATAAAGGTCAGCAGTTGCCTCTGCTACTAGGTAGGTGATGTCACCCAGTGTTACGGATAAGGAAACTGAGGCACACAGCAGTTGAGTGCTAGCGATGTCACACAGCTAATGAGAAGGAGACAGTGTGAACCTGATCAAGGTCCACAGCCAAAGTGGGCGATCCAGGGCTGAACCCAAACGTCCCCTCCCCGCTCCCTCACCCAGTCCTACTGTTGTTCCCATGTGACAAACTACGTATTTACTCAGCTTTTGTCTAGTTTCCCACATTAGGGCCTGGGTCTGTTTCCTTCTGCCCTGTATCCTCTGTGCCAAGAGGAGAGAGACCCCAGCATGTGAGAGGCGTTCCATAAGGATTTGCTAAATGAGTGACTGGATGAATGAGTGACCACGGGAGAGTCACGGGGTACCTGGGATGTGTCCAGTCCTATGACAGGAGTTGGGAATTCTACCTACAATGCTTGGAACACCTGCAAAGGGGTATAGTTACTAGGCCCATTTAGAGATGAGGGAATTAGAGCAGGGTGTAAGTTAGCGAGTGTAGTGCTGCAATGAGACCCCCTTGGGCAGAACACGACATGAGAACAAGAGAACATTCTGGCATGGCAGAAAGGAATGCCAACCTCAAAAGGGTAGGCAGAAGAGATGAAGGCGGCAAGGAAGACCATAAACAGGAAGCCTGTAGATAAAAGGAGACAAGAGAGAACCAGGCAGCTGAGAGAAGACAGCAGGAAGGAGTCGCCAGTGGGCCGCTCCTCAGAGGGCTGGCTGAGGACTGGACACTGGAGTCAGCCACGTGGAGCCGGCGTGCGCTCAGCTGGTGGGCAGGTGTGGGGAGCACGGGGGCAGACGTGGGAAGTGGCAGGTGGGGCACTGGAGAAGGATCTGGGGTGAGGTCTCATCAATGCCAGTGCCACTGGTGAGCAGTAGACTCTCGGTGGCCATGAACTGAAGTCGAGTGTGACGCCCTAGCTCTGGGGCACTGAGGTGTCCGTCCAAGCTAGAAATCTGGAAGGCAACAGTGGAGGCCAGTTACCTTCCTCTCGAGCAGCAGAGAGCAGTGCTTCCCAGTGCACCATGAAGATTATTCAGGGCAATCGACATTCTTCCTGATCGATTCCAGAAAGGTTCATTCTGTCTTCAGTTGCTTTGACTTCACCTATTAGAGCCGATGCATAACTCATCCCTTACCTCCGCTGGCCTGCCCGCTTCGACAGCCAAGCAGTTCTCAGAAACCGGCCTCCACTCTGAGGGCACCCTTCCTGACGAGCAGGGAGCACCCCTCAGATACAACACCCAAACAAGGAAGTCAGCTCCTTCTGAGTCCATCCTGTGGCCACTGCAGGAATGCCCGTTACGGAACTACCCAGAGGTGCGGTCCTGACAGAAACACTCGGGTGTTCATCCCAACAACACAAAGCTCGGCATAAGGGACCATTAAGCGAACTCGTCAAAATCCTGACACAAACTGCACAAGGGGAAAGGTTAGTGTCACAAAGGTGAAAAAGGCAGAAGAAACAGCCAAATACAATTTATGATCTCAATTTTCTCTCAGTCACAAATATCTACTGAGCACCTGCAAGGTGCCAGGCCCCGCACCCTGGGGGCATGGTGGACAGATTCCGCAGCCACACTCCACAATGCTGACCACGACGGGGTTGCAAGTACTGGTGATCTCTCTTTTCTTCCTTATACTCTTCTAGATAAAGCCAAGTTTCTATTTGGATTTATCCAAATAGAAATTATCCAGAAATTACTGCTTTTGAGAGAAAGGATGCAGTTTCTGTTTTAAAGAAAGGCAAGCAAGTTTCAGAAAACATTGGGAAGATTTTGGCTGGGAAGAACACCGGAAAAAAGAGGAAGAGGAAGCACACAGGCCACACCCAGGAGTGGTCCCGCCGACAGCCTGGCACAGGCCCACTGGGCCGCCAGGCACGGCCGGCGCAGCTTTGGCTGCCCCTGGCTCTAGGGCCGCCTGGGAAGAAAAGGCTTCCCCTGACCTCACAGCACAGCTGCTCTGCGTGTCTGCTCACCTGTCAGCTCCTCGGGGCAGGACCTTGACTCCCACCTCTGCCCGCCCCCGCCCCACACCCAGCCTACAGTCCAAGTTTGACAGGTTTCCAAGATGAATAAATCTCTGTTAGCTGACACCGAATCTAGTGCTCTCAGCACCCCACTCCCAGTGCTGGCCAGGACAGGCCCTCAGTAAGTGTTGAGATGAACAGGATGCAAGAGGGGAGGGTGCCCAGAGTTCTGGGCAAGGTCAAACTCGGGGCTCACGGCAGGCCCCAGGTGGCCGGCCTCTGCCACAGACACTGGTTCCCAGGCCAGCCCGAGGCTCACGGTGTCACTTGGCATCTCCATAATCAGCTCCCACGGCCTCTGGCTCCAAAAAGGCCTCGTCCGAGAGAGCAACAGGTCACTCTCCTACCTGAGACGAGCTTGGTGCCACTGTGCCCAGGGCTTTTCATTTAGGGCCCACTGCCCCCCAGGCAGGAGACAGCACAGCCCATTGTCTACACAGGAGCACACCACAGGCTTGGCAAGGCAAGGTGAAGATGTGAGCACTTAGGCCACACAGGAGGAAAGGTCAGAGCTGAGAACGCTCATTCCAGAAGTAACGCTGAGCACCTGGCCACTGCTAGCCCTGGGTGCAACGGAGAACAGATGAGGTCCCAGCTGCCATAGAATACCCTAGTTGGCGGGGACAACTATGGATACAAATACACAAATAATTACGGATTGTGATGGGTGCTGGAAAGAAGGAGCAAACACGGCATCGTGACTCACCTCTATGAAATGTCACAAAAGTCACTGCCAGACCCGCTAGGAGTTCTAGATTATGCACAGAGTCAAGACCAACAACGCAATTTGCAGCCCAGTGCAAAATGAAAACGTGAGGCTCCCTGTTCAAAATTATTGAGACTGTCAGGATGGCGACAGCAGAGCGTCACACCAAGAACGAGGCCCTCTAGTGCAGGAGCTGTAGGACCACGCAGGCCGTGCCCCGTGAAGCTGGCCCTGGATGGAGTTTAAGTCCTACTCTTAGCTGCGGAGCCATTAGTGGTGTCTGACTTGGACTTCTTCTACACCTCTAAGTTGCAGAAGGATAGCCGTACGGCAAAGGTGGCGGTGAGGATGAATGGGTCCCTGCGGAGCACATGGCAGCACTACATGCACATCGTGACTGTCATCCTGTTGTTTGAAGGGCACACGGGCTGCTGATGCAGAGACAAATGAGACGGAGGCTGGGCCCAGGGGTGTGCCAGGCGCTGCCCAGCAGGGGAGGACTAGAGAGATGTTTTGGTGGCAGAGCCAGCAGGATGGGTTCGATGGAGGTGGACATTTGCCAAGCAAGAACTCCATGCCAGAGAACTGCATGAACTGGCTCGACCCCAGTTCACTCCCAGCCTGACTCTGGAGCCTTCCACAACACCCACCAACAACATCTGCCAATGCTCTGGGTTCCGGGGCCTCGTCTGGCCTTCTCAGGCTTACTATAAAACTTCCTCCCCTCATTAAAGCAAAGCTTCATTGTGACAAAGTTCTAGAAGCAAATGGAAGCATTCAGAACCTAGGCCTAGGCTAAGGAAAGCAAGGGCAGAGCCTTGGTTGGGAAGCATGTCCCCAGCAACACAAGTCAGCTTCTGGCTGATGATGACTGTGGCAGGCTGAATGGCAGCCACCAAAAAGGTGAGTTCACATCCTACTCCCTGCAATCTGCAGATGTGCCCTTCTTTGGAAAGAGCATCTTTGAAGATATAATTAAGTTAAAGATCTCAAGAAGGGGTCATCCTGGATTAGAGTGGACCCTAAATCCAATGACAAATGTCCCTATAAGACACACCCAGAGGAGAAGACACACAGAAGAGAAGGCCACGTAAAGACAGAGGCTGGAGAGATGCAGCCACAAAGCAAGCAAGCCCAGGACTGCTGACAGCCACCAGATGCGGGAGAGGCAGAGACAGATTCTCCCCTAGCCCCCTTTAAAGGAATGCAACACGGCCAACACCTTGATCTTGGACTTCTGGCCTCCAGAATTGTAAGAGTAAATTTCTATTTACCACCTAGTTTGTGGTCACTCTTTATGGCAGTCACAGGAAATTAATATACGGGGCATGAAGGAAAACATACTCAGCACTTTGTTTAATGCCTTAAGATAATCAGCTTCTCAGAACCGGCATCTGAATGAGCCCTGCCTCTTTCACGGTGTGTGTAGTATCAGTAAGAGAAGATAGTGCCTCCCTCTCAGCACAGCGGTTCACATCCCTCTGCAGTCACAATTCACAACTCAGGAGGTGAGACTGGAAGACACCTTTGCCTCCAATTTGCAGATGAAAAAAGTGAGGCTCAGAAAGCTGAAGTGAGTTGCACTAGATTATTCAATTATTGGGTGGTTGCCATGGGATTTCCAACTCAGGTGTTCTACCTCCATCCCTCTGTGGCCTGATGTTCTTATAACAGGGTTGGCATAACACAGGTACAGAAAGAAAATCAGCTCCTGCAAGACAACTCAAATCCAAATAATAACATCTGAAAAGCAGAAATTCCTGCCCATCGCCAAGAAGACTTCTTTGCAATGCTACCTGCTCATTTCACCAAAAATTATGTGGAGACGCCAGGATACAAAGGAGGCAGATTGACAAAGTCGAGTCCTTTCTGTGAGCAGTAAACAGTTTATCCTAAAGAATTTTGCCCCACTTTTTTTTTCAACAAACATTCATTACTTAACTGGCCCATAAAAAAAATCTCTGAATAAGTATATACCTTTGGTTTAAATATCTGCAAATAGATTGAGTCAACTTAAAAAGCTACAAAAGTATTCCTACCCTGGGCTCAGTAATATGCTTCTAGGGAATTTATTCTAAGCAAATAATTCCCAAAAGGAAAAAGTCATACACCTAAAGATGCTGAGTGTGGTATAATTTGAATTGCTGACAGCAGGGGGAAACCTGAGCAACTTAAGGGCCCAAAAGCCAGCTGGGGGATGGCTGGGGGAGGGCAAGGCCCATCAGGAACCAGGCAGCAGCCCAGGCAAATGTGGGGAGGAAAGCTGAGTGGCGGCAGCAGCATGTGAGCCTGCTGTGCAGAGCCCGAAAAGATGGGGAATGGTGCTTTTCATCAGCTCACATCTGGCAATTTCTAGGCTTCATTTTGAATCCCATGATTCTTGTAATGCTGTTTGTGCAATCAATAAAAATAATGAAAGAGATGGTACTGGGTTCCTTTTGAGTGGAACTGAACTAGCAGAGTGAAGCTCACGCCCCAGGCCAGCACTGACTCCTCCCATGGGTTCTTGGTGGCCCCTTCCCGCATCTCTGAGACAGGGGCCGTCAGAGTCTCCACTCCAGAGAGTTGCTGCAGGATTAAATCACTTCATGTTTGTAAAGTTCTTGGCACAGTTCCTGGCACATAGCAATGCTCAAAATATGTCAGCTTCTTCATCGTCATCATCACCACCCCAGTTGGCACATTCTGCCTAATTGGGTAGTAATGACCATAGTTTGATCCGAGATTTTGCCTGTGACTCTACTGAAAGTCGGCTGCATAAGGAGCAGAGTGGGGAAAATGGTCCCCAGCGCTCAGGCCCAGAATGACATGACCATCTGAAGGCCAATACTCTCTTCCCTCCAACTTCCCACGCCTTCCAAAGAACAGTGCCAGGCATCCAGAGAGCAAGTGCTGGAAGCAACCTAAATGCCCAGCCAGAGGAAGTTCCTTGCACTATAAAACTGTGCTAATAACTCCCCTCATGGCACACAGTGGGGAGCATGCAGCCATCACAGACTAGCAGCGTGCACCCCAGCCTGACAGGACGCAGCAGTGAGTGAGTGACTGGGGACTGAGGTGAGTGCTCTGCACATGCTCTCTTCTCAGGCGACTATGGCACCGCTCCAGCATGATTCAAGAGCACGATGCAGGTGGGACACATCTGATTTTTCCAGAGAAAGCAGAAATTGATTTTTATGTGAAATCTCCCAATTTGTATGTTAGGCAGTAATTCAAAAAAACTTGCAGCCCAAACAAAATCCATCTGTGGACCAGATTTGGCCTGTGGCCATCAACTTGCAAACTCTGTCATATATTAAGTGGGAAAAGCAACTTACACAATAGTATATACAATATACTGAAGTATATAATGCATATATATAATATGTATATATCTTACATATAATATGTAATATTTACTGCCTATATGCACACATGTGGGTAGGCTTGTGTGTAAGTGTAGGCATTTAGCCTAGACAAATATTTATAATCTATTAAAAGTAGATATCCTTGGCCGGGCGCGGTGGCTCACGCCTGTAATCCTAGCTCTCTGGGAGGCCGAGGTGGGCGGATCGTTTGAGCTCAGGAGTTCGAAACCAGCCTGAGCAAGAGCGAGACCCCATCTCTACTATAAATAGAAA
>CAUYPO010035442.1:0-14612 GCA_963574435.1 Cheirogaleus major | reverse complement strand
ACCCTGCATGATGATGGGGTGGCCCTGGGCAGGTTACCTCCCCCTTCTCCCCTAGCCGCAGGTTCGTTACCTGCTAAATGGGAATAGTTACACTAACCAGAGGATCAAATGAGACAGCGTGTGTAAGATGCTCAGTGCAGGACTCCGTACACAGTAACTCTCAATAATTAGTATAATTATATGATTACTTCCTCTTTAGGAACCTAAAACTCTGCCCCGCACTGCATTAGAGAGCATTTATTTGCTGAAAGACAGGCCAACTTCTGTTCTCATGTAATTGGTCAGGCCCACAGGCACTGGCGGATTGGGTTTCCAGATGGCTTCAGCTCTTCTTTGAGCTTTCATTAAATAATACCTTAATTATTAGCTCAAGAGCACACTGAACACAGTCCCTGCCAGTCTGCCTGAACCTTCCCTGCGGGAAGCCAAGGCCTTTTGAGAAGCTACTAAACCCTTTCCTGTGAGTGTTGAGAGCTGAGGGGAAGAGGGTAAGCAAGCCCTTGCTCTCTAGGTCCGTGTATTTAGGATCTGATCTGGTCCCAGCACAGCTCTGCAGGGTGGCAGAACTGGAATTTTTTAGCTTCTCCACCTGTTCAGGGAAGGAAGCAGCTTGGAAGCTTTGCAACGCAAGACAGAAGCTGAATTCAGGCTGTCTAACCTCCAGGTCAGTGTTCTGTGCGCCTGGGCCTCAGAGGCCAAGAGAGGAGGGACACAGACGTCAGCGTCCCTGATGGGTGGGGCTGTCCCGTCACAACTTGTGTCACGGAGCATCATCTCCACTCTAGTTAGAGAGGAAGCAGAAAGACCTGCCGCCACTGTCCCCTCCTGCCCAGCCCTGCCCCACAGGCAGCCCAGGCACCTGCCGCCCTCCTGGCCTCCCGGATTCTCAAGACGGAGCTCAAAGAACCATCTCTTCCTCTCTCCGGGCAGGGTGCCACCTCCACAAGGCAAATCACATCCATTTGATCTGGAACAAAAGGCTGCGGTGGTGTCTGAAATGACAACTCCCAGGCGGGTGATGTCATGCTGTTTTGTTTGTCTCCATGGACTGTGGGATCCGATTTCAGTTGTGAAGAAAATGGTCTGGGGAAAAAAGTTACTTCATTCGGAAAATTCCGAGAAGCCATAAATACAGTTTGCAGCTGATGAAAGCACATTCACATGCAGACAATGGCTTTCGGTGGAAGAGACCTCCTGCCCCAGAGGCCCGGCCTCCTCACCCCCACCCACTGGCAGCCTGCTTCTGAGAGCAGACCCACGTGTGCGAGGTTCTGCCAAGATCTGGAACAATCCCCCTCTTCCCTGAGGAGACTCCCTGTGACCCAGTGGCTGGTTGGCTGGGGCCACGGTGTCCCTGGTTCTCACCCTAAGTTGTCTCCTGCCCAGATCCCATCCCTGCGGCACAGCTGAGCCCACTTCCCTCTCCCAAATGGTTGTTCTGCATTTCTGAGCTGCTGCTAAAGCAAATTAAAAATAACATTTTGTTTTGCTGTTTTCATTTCTTATTCTCTTTCTATTCTTTCAATCTCTTGTGAATCCCTTTTTGCTTTTCTTCCTCTTTTCTTTTTTCCCCCACAGTCAACACAGTGAGAAAAAGGCAGAAACAGAAGGTAAACTCTATCACGATTTTCATGAGAATCCTAGAATATACAGTTCCCAGACTAGACCTTCATCCCTGGGTCAGGGAGGAAGAAGAGGCGCTGCTGGAAAAGACCAGGGGTGGGTGGGAGCTTAGATCCAGGGGCCACTGTTCAAGATTGTTGCCCCCTGGATTCACTCACCCACCTTTTTTCAAAAACATCATATAAAAACAATATAGCAAGATAACAGAATTTTGGAAGATAGGAGAAAGTCTCCTTAACCTAATCCCTTCTTCCATTGGTGTCTTTCTGGTGCCAGGTCCGGTTAGGTGACTGAGCCTTTCATTCTGTTTTGTTTTGTTTTGTTTTGCTTTTTGTTTTTTTGAGACAGTGTCTCCTTCTGTCGCCCAGGCTAGAGTGCAGCTGTGTGATCATAGCTCCCTGCAACCTTGAATTCCTAGGCTCAATCAAGTGATCCTCAAAGCCGATCTTTCCCAAAACTATCCCACAGCCTCTTATTTCCATCCCCAAATCGGTTCCCAGAGTCAATGGCCCCTTGAGCTTGGTCCTGGAACACAGAGCCCCTTTCCCTGGGCCTACAAAGCATGCTGATCTCCTACCAGCCCATGTGCAGCTTCCATGCCTGACATTGTTGGGGAGGAAAACTTTTCCTCTATCCTCTTAGGTTCTTTGGGGGGGGGGTGGTGCTATAAATTAAACTGAAAAAAGACAGATTAGCAAAAGACAAGACAGATTTTTATTCAAATATGTATGTACTTGAGAGTTCACCAAAAAAAATAAGTGACTTGAGGGGGCAGGTAGTATCTGGAGTTTATATGCCATCTTAATAGGGGGTGGGGTGGGGCAGAGGGGCACTTCTGGGAAAACAAATGACTTAGGAGAAATAAATAGGTCCTTAGGAGAGTAGATGGGAGATATGATAGTTTTATGACAATTTGTTACCCAGGTGCTGACTTGTGTTGACTTCTCATTGATAAGAGTCAATCTCTGGTTGTGAAACTCCCAGGGAAGGGGTTTATGATAGTTGGATTCTTTAGGAAGGCTTTACGTTTAGAAAGATAAAGGGAGTTTACTTTTAGAAAGATAAAGGGAGTTCAGGAAAGGCCTTTTCCTGCAGCTGTTGAGTCTCAAATGTCTTCAGCTCAAAATATAATCGTCCTTATGGCACCATGACATATTCTGGACGCCTTCCCCATGTGGGTCTTCCCTCTAGAATACCCCGTGGTCCACTCGCAGCCACACTGCAGGTCTGAGCTCGGTGCCCGAGCTCCACTCCTGTCCCACTCCTGCCCTGACACTCACCCAGGCACAGTCAGGCCCCCAGCCCCTGGTTCCCACAGCCAGCCACGTGCGTCTCGGTGGGGAGCACACCAGTGTGCAGGGTTAGGATGGGAGCTTGGGGAAGAGGGGCAAGAGCCAGCCTTGTTTACCTCTGAATCCCCCACTCCTAACCCACTTCCCGGCATATTGTGGAAGCTCAACCAATGTCCGAGGAACAAATGGAGGAGAACGTGAGTGTTTTTAATGAGGGCTTTCTGCCCCCCAGGCAAAGTGCGGCAAGATGCTGTAAGAACACAAACAAAGCCAAGGCTTTTTAAGAGGTCCTCATTAACCCAATGAGTCAAGCCCTGAAGTGGCTTTTATCTTAATGGAATTTGGCTATATCTCAGTATTACATTTTGAAGACCGAGCCAGCAGGGCGTGAGAAAGAGTAGTCAAAGATGACTCTTAGGTTTCCGATTTGAGCAAATGGTAAGATGTCAGGGCCATCTGCACAGATAGGAAAGGCTGCAGCAGGAGCGGGAGTTCCATTTGGGCATGTTGAGTTTGAGGTGCCTATTCAATATCCAAAGAGAAATGTCAAGTAGGCAATTGGAATTATGAGGCTAGAATTTGGGAGAAAAGTCTGGGCTAGAGATAAGACTTCTCTGTTGTTTTGGAAGTTCTCAGCATATAGATGGAATTCAGAGTCCGGGGACTCGGCGAAGTCATTTGGGGCCCAGAGAAGAGGCTTCTGGAGCATGCAACATGAAGAGCGAAGATGCAAAGGAGACTGAGAGGAGCGATCTGGGGAAGAAGGAAAACCAAGAGCCTATAGTGTCCTGGAAGCCAAAGGAAGATAGTACATCAAAGAAGAAGGGATCAAGTGTATGGAATGCTCCTGGTAGGTCAAATAAGATACAACTGAGAAATGAGAATTAACTGTTGGGTTTAGCAACATAGAGATGACTGCCACTTTGATGAGAGCAGTTTCTGTGGCATGATGGAAACAAAAGCCTAGTTGGGGTGGGCTTCAGAGAGAATATGTGAGGTAGAATGGGAGGCAGTGAATATAGCACATTAACTTTCCTGTGAGTTGTATTTAACTCACGCTAGTTTTGAGCCCGGGACCTTGTGAAGCATGTATAACACACGTCTCTTCACCTTGGGAGCCCCAAGAACTATTTTTCAAGTTGTATGTAACTCACGCACAGAAAAGGATAAAAAATAACAAATTTTTCATTAAATTAGAAATAATCACACTTGCCCCGGGGAAGAGTGAGACTCTGTCTCAAAAAAAAAGAAATGATTGTTTTGTTTTCGAAGTTTTTATTCTATTTTTGTAATAAACCACCATGGCCCCAAGGAAAAAAATTTTTTTCTAGTATGGCCAGGCCTGGTGGTCCAGCAGAAGCCCTTGGCACTTGTGGGCAGTGGGTGCCTCTCTCCCCAGCGCTCACCCTTCACCCCTCCCAGCCCCTCAGCCACACACAGGAATTCAGCGCAGGATGGGGAACTCCAGGGCTGGGGAAGAGCCCATGTTTTCCTTTGGGTAGGAAAGGGCCAGGTGTCTGTCGGGGCAGCTGGGGCAGCTGCAGCCCTCTGGAGGGAACTGCAGGCTGATGGTCCTTGAGGGAGAATTCAAGAGGAAGGAAGCAGCAGATGGAGCTCCTTGGCTCCAGCTCAGAATCCAGAACAGGGGGCCCTGTGTTTCTTCTGTCCCCTTTCTGGGAGGATGGAGCTCTGAGCCTGGCTGGAAGCTCAGGGAAGAGGTAGGTCTGAGCACCCCAGGACAGGGGAAGGAGATATTAATGACCTTGCAGGCCCAGGTTTAGAAACTCAGTGGTGGAAGAGACAGCCCGGGGGAGAGGCCTGGGACAGACCCTGGGTAGGATTTTGGCCACTGCCAGCTGTCTCACTACCTCTCCTCCCACTCCCACCCTCCCCAATCCCTGCCCCACACAGACTTCTCATCTGGCCTCTAGCGGGGAACTCCCAGCCCACGTGCCTGCTGGCCCTGCAGTGTGTGGGGGTGGTGGAGGGAGTGTGACAAAGTGACATCTCCTGGGTAGCAGAAGTGATCTCCAGGCATGCATTTTGCAGAGGCTAGCAGTATGGTGTCTACGTAGATGTATCTGTTTGTATATGAATCAATCCTCACCCTGCGGTGACCAAAGAAAAACTGTCACCCTTGAAAGGAAGGTGGTAAATTCCCTCTCATTCAGAGAATACCTCTCTCTTCTCAACCAGCTGCCCCCGGGTTTCTCATCAAGATAGCAGTTCGTTGTACAGGGAAGGGGACTCACCGCATGGAAATTCCCGCTTCCTCCAGAGAACAGTGCACAGTGTCAGTCTCAGTGCGTCAGAACCATCCCCCCTCGCCTCACGCCCCGAGCGACAGCTCTCCTCTCAGAAGCCGGTGGTTGCCCTAGGTCTTGTCCAAATCTGGGCCCAACTCTGAAAAATGACCGAGAGGCAAATCTGCCAAGCACCAACAACACCAGGGATTGGAGCAGATGTTGTTATTTTTCTTTTGTCTGTTCAGCATCGTTTTATTCTGACAACAGCACTTCAGTTTTTCATTTGGGGAAGAACCCATTCTCCTCTCTCTGTTTATGTGCTTCTGGTAGGGGACAGGGCGTACGACCCAGGCCTGGCCATCACAGCCGTATATCTCTCTGGCCCCAGGAATGGGCACACGGCCCAAGCCGGGCCTGCCAGAGCCACGTGGGGCAGGCAGTACTGGGCTGGATGGAGGGCAGAGCCTGTCTGAGCATAGAGCTGATGCTCAGGAGAGCCAGGACGGGGCAGAGGCCTGAAAGCAACCTCAGAACACCTGGGTCACTCGGCCTTTTCGGTTACAAGCAAATTCCTTTCCTTCCTTCCTTCCTTTCTAACTTCCTCCTTTCTTTCTTCTTTTAAATAGAATTTATAGGAGGCCACCAATTTGGACTGAGCTCCTGCACTAGGCCTCAGTAGACCAAACCAAGATGGAGTCACTCATGCTAAAGTTCCATGTCACCAAACTGAAACTCAGTTGTTTATGAGACCTTCCCAGAAATCAGGAGAAAGAGAGGTAATACCCAAATCCCCAAACAGGCCAGCTGTAGCCAGCAGAATAAGGAAGTCCCCTCTGCTTTAACCCTTATAAGGAAAGTAACCTGAAGGAACCTGCTCTAACCAATCTGCTCCTTGTTGCCCGTGTCTGCTTTCTGCTTTGAAGCAGCTTTTCCAAATGTTTAGAGGAGATGCCGCACCGATTCATAATTATAAATAAAAGCCAATTAGACCATTTAATTAAATTTGTTGTAATTCTATCTCCTGACACTTTGCTCTTTTTTTCTCTTTCCCTTTCTTTCTCCCCCCTCCCTATCTTTCTGTCTTTCCCATTTATTTTGCTTAGGCCAGTTTGAGTTTGGTTATTGTCTCTTGCACTAAAAGTGTTCCAACAAATACCCTAATAGCATTGTCACTTCCCATGTCTGCCTGTCCTCCAGTATTGTCTGAGAAGGGCTTACGTTCTCAGTTTTTGAGGTGCCCTGAGGCTACTGAGCCATCCCAACCCACAGCTCCTTTTGTCCCCTAAAGTGTTAGATAAGAGCATATTTTAAAACTCAAATACATGTATTTTTCTATTATACAAGTTATACAAATATTTATTTTTAAACTAGAGAAAGCAGGGAAATTACTCATCATCCAGCTACTATGAGCATTTTAGCTTATTTCCTTACAAACGTTTCCCCATACACATTTACATACGTATAGCCCTTGTGCATATAAAATGTGTACTGCTACTATTAGTGTGGTCATCGTACAGGTATTGTCATTAGCACTTCTCTCTCTCTGTGGTTTGTCAGTCTCCACTGCCAGTGGCTTCCCTTAGCGGAGGTAGAGCTATTATGAGATCAGAAACTAAATCAATCACCTAGAGCGATGTAAAACACATTTGTCAGGTGGGAACTCCTCCATCACCTGGGGTTTCTATACTGCTGCCGGGTTCCACCCCCAGAGACTCTGATCAGCAGGTCTGGGGTGGGTTCCAGTTTGCCTTTCTGAGCAGCTCCCAGGTGGCACCAGCGCTGGCAGGCCTCCATGAGCAGGAATGCATTTGCCACCAGACGATAAGCACATTCAGGTTGAGAAGCTCAGATATAAATAAGTCCTCACCTTCAGTTCAATGGTCGTTTACTCAGCACTAATTCACGCACCTGTGGTTTTTCAGACGTCTGCATTTTTTTCTTGGGGACCAAGTTTTGGAAGGGGATATGACCCACAGCTTCAAGCCTAAAGCCCTTAGGAAGTCCCAGCTTCACATTACCTGAATGGGAAGACACCAGGGAAGGGTCTCTTTCACTCTCCTCCCAGTACCTTCCACCAGGTGGCTAGAGGTTGAGGGGCAGGCTGTGGGGGAGGCAGAGCCTTCGTTCAGTGTCATGTTTATGGAGTGTGGGGACCGCGGTGGGCGATGCAGTGACGAATAAAGCAAAACGTGACTCCTGCCCTCTAGGGGCTGACGCCCAGTGGGAGAGTGAACATGAAATAAATAAACGCTGCACAAGCTGGGAAGGGGCCAGGGCAGAGGAAGGCCCAGGGTTCCCTGCCAGCACGGGGAAAGGCCCCCAGCCAGCCCTAAGCGATGGGGGAGCCGGAAGCAGCAGCGCTGCGGGCAGGTTAGCCAGGGAAGGCACCCCTGGCAACAGGAGCAGCAAGGGCAAAGGCAAGGCGGTGCCCCCAGGCGTGGAGCAGTGAGCAGTGCAGCCGCAGGGCCAGGGGAGGCCAGGCCAGGCAACCTCAGCTGGAAGGACAGTTTGGAGCCTCAGACCTCTGGTCCTAAGCCCCACGTGGAGCCTGCATAGGACCATTGGGGGATTTTCCACTAGTTCTCTAAGTGGAATGACTTGGTTTCTCTGATTACTTTTAATTTCGCCTCAATAGCATCACATTTGGCCAATAATTCCCCAAACCTGGTTGAGGCCTGCACGTACCAGGCCACCATCATGCCCCATCAATAGCTTCTGCAGCCACAGCCACGTGTCTTTCTAAGGACAGGACAATGAATTGGTTGGGTTGCTAGCAGAGAACCCAAATAGCAGTGGCTTAAGTGAAATACAGGCATATTTTCTCTGGAAAACAGTCCAGGGTTATGTGGTTGTCCCATGGTCAAGGTCAAGCACTTCCAGCATGCCGGCTCACCACCTCTGCTGCCTTGGTGCCCAAAGTGCAGCAGGCTCAGCAGCACAGGCATCGCTGGGAGCTCAAAAGAAGGCAGACAGGCCCTACTGCAGACCTGCAGAACCACAGCCTGCGGTGTAACCAATCCCCAAGGGATTTATTTGCAAACCTGTAGTTGAACAAGTTGCCCTAATGACTCATTACAATGAGGGAGATTGCACACCATGGGGAACCATTTCAATAAAAGGGTGCTCGAAAGGACTGATAGGCCTTGGACTTTGGTTAGGTGGATCGGAGGAGCATCCGAGGAAGCAAGGGTTTGCTCTGGATTGACTGCTGTCAGGATATGGGACAGTTCTGGGACTGGATATCTCACTAGTCTTACCTATAAGGAGAGTAGACCAGACCAGATCAAGGCTAAAGTTATAGTTGGTAAAGAAGCAGCTCTCATTAGCCAGGAGACACGATGCTTTGGGTTTTGTCTGTGCTTAGACAAAGTTATGAAGGGGTCTGTTTTGACTTGCTTCTTCACAGTTGCAGAGTGACCTTGGCTGACGTTGGCGTTCTGTAAGATGGTTTATGTTCAACAGAATAACCAGGCCAGCTTCTCATAAGACTAAAGAAAGCCTAGCTGAAAGTGTCAGGCCATTTCCCAGATGTCAGGGGGATGCTCTTTCTTTTCTCAATATTAAAGGTTGAGAGTCAATGTGCTAGTTTGTGATTTCCTTTTTTAAGTTTGCCTCGTGGGCCAATATAGTTGCTAGTGTTCCAGCCATTACATTTAGTATTACAGGGTTAGCAAAGGGGGTGGGTAGGGTGAAGAGTACATTTCTTAGATCCCTTTAAGAGGCTTTTAGGACCCCCTCCCCAAACAATTTGCATTTATACCTTATCGGCTATCCCCAGTTTCAGGAGAATTGGGAAATGCAGTCTTAGCTGGGCATACTGATGCCTGCCTCCAGCCCCCAGCTAAAGTAGAAGGAGAAATTGGGCATAGGGTAGAGACTGCAGTCTCTATCTCAGACAGGGGAGCCAGGGCTCAGGAATGGGGAAATTCCAAGCCCTGAAGGATGAGGAGATTCTATCTTCTCTTCCTTATCAGTACTTAACATTCCTGCAACCAGAGTTGGCCAGAGCTTTCTCAGTTAAAAAAAAAAAAAAAAAAGAACCAACCTGTCTCCCGGGTCTGCAAGAAATTCTTCTAAGGTAAACTTTGTTTCTCAGGTTTTCCATCCCACTGGCTGGGAGAGCAGGAGTGATGCAAATATCCACGTCAGAATGCCCGCAAGGCCATGGCCATGGTGGGAGAGCTGTTGGAACAAGAAAGGAGGTGTCTCCCAGAAGTGACAAGTGTTGGCCTGCTCTATGAGGTTTGTCCCATCCTTAGGGAGGGGAACTGTGGGAGGAGGGAGAAGGACTTGTTAAAACAAGGTAGTCAGAGCTAGTGAGAAGGACGTCTGGCTTCCCGTTACCAGTGCAAGTGCTGCTGTGGATCCCGGAGGTCGCCAACCTGTATATACCACAGGGTCACACTGGTGCCCGATTCACGCCAACTCACCCCACCCCCACCACATGTCGCGCAACCGCCAGCTCAAGTGGAACTTCACTCCTTCCCAGTGTCATCCATCATCTTCCAGAATCCCCCGGAAGGACACCTCACGTGTGCTCCCGTGGTCGTGTGCCAGGTGCCAGGTTCTTTGCCTCTTTTAACACAAATTTATGGAGCCTCCTCGAGATGCCAGGCCCTGTGCTAGTGGCAAAAATTCGTCCATTGACCAAACTCTACTCAGGGTCCCCTGAACTCGTTTTCAGCCAGGCCTGGCCTTTGCACTCCTGCGCTCACCTCCGCATTGTCCAGCGCGGAGTCAGTTTCACCAGAACCTCCCCTCGACCTCATCCCCGCCGTGCCCAGCTGATGTGCGACACCCCGGCCTGCCTTCAGATTCGGCCCAGCCAGAATCCCCCTTGCCCCTGATGTTTCTTTCTTCTTGGTAATTTCCCACTGATAGGGTTCAGGACATACTACCCCAAAATATGGCACCTTGGCGTTTGAGAAAACAGCATAAGCAGGAAGGTCCCTCTGACCTTCTCCCGCTATTCTCCCCTGAAGCAGGCCACGAGAGACTTCTCCAGCCTTCCTCTAACGTAGGTCACAAGACCCTCATTCCAGAAGGGTCTTCCCTATGCCCAGAGAAAAGGAGTGAAGACACGGAGTTGCCAAGAAGAACTGAACAAGCAGGACTTGCTCAGTCCCCCCCAGTTTATCACCCTTAGATCATTTACCCTTTTATCCAACTATCCTGAGGGACTGTCTGTAAAAGTACACAGTTCTCCGTGTTTCTTTGTGTCTTCATTTCTGAAAGCTCCTGTGTCACGTGAAACTTGTTTTAAATAACTTTGGATGCTTTTCTCTTGTTAATTTGTCTTTTGTTACAGGGGCTTCAGCCATGAACCTTGTGAGGGTTGAAGAAAGGATATTACTTTTCCCCCCTAAACCATCCACTGACCCCCCCACTGACTCCTGGGCTATAAATTCCCACTCGCCCATGCTGTATTCGGAGTTGAGCCCAGTCTCTCTCCCCCCATGCAAATCCCACTGCACTGGTCCCTACACCTATTTTGGTGGTCTCACCTTGAATAAAGTCTGCCTTACTGTTCTTCAGCAAGTGGCACTGAATGATTTTTAACACTAGCCTTGAATGATGCGGTCACTAAGGAGACACTTCCCTGCGCCTCCTCCATAAATGGGGATGCTGGTTCCTGAGACCTTGTTTGCAAAGCCCTCATCCCTGTGCCTGGCGCACAGTGGGACTTCACAAATGTCAGCTATTCTTCTAGTATGACAAGTCTCCGTGGCACTCGGCAAGATGCCAGGCATTCAGTAGGAACACAGTGGGTGCTCGGCAGCTATTAATACACGGGCTGAATCTCTCTTCAGTTGCTTCATGTGGGTTATGCATTGGGAAATTTGGTTCCATTTTTCTGTGGGTTTGTCTCAAATCTGCAGGACTGGGGAAGCCCACAGCTGATTCCACATTTCTTTAGAGCCTGAACTGACAAAGAGATGGTGGGGTCAAGTTCACAGGCAAGCATAGGAATTGAAGCTGGGCTGTTCTCAGTTGCCTAAAAAGAGATGGATAGAACCTTTCTCACAAACATGTCCGCCGTTCATCTCACCCTTTTCCGCATAAGCCTTCCTAAGGTAAGAGCAGTCTTTGGGGCAACCTTCTGCCTCAAAGACAGATTCTAGGGACGCTCTGAAGATCCTGCAGGTGCCACGTGACCTGCTATCGGGATGGAGGCTCTATCCGAAAGAGGTGAGTGTCTCCATCGTATGTTGTCATCATGACACCTCCCACTTGTTGACCTTGTCCTCAGCTCCAGGTCCTGGACTGGCCACTTTACACACATTATGTCTCCTTCCATCCCCATGATAACCCCATCCTACAAGAGAGGGAACGGAGGCTTAGCAAGGTGAATTGACTTGCTCGAGCTCCCACACCTGGTGAACAGCAGAGCCGTGC
Organism: Cheirogaleus major; assembly: GCA_963574435.1. Lineage (NCBI taxonomy): Eukaryota > Metazoa > Chordata > Mammalia > Primates > Cheirogaleidae > Cheirogaleus > Cheirogaleus major. Next base: position 3,055 of record CAUYPO010035442.1, on the reverse strand, counting down.
TCTCCACCTGGTTTGACGCGTCCCGCCCAGCCTGTGCTCCTTCCACCGGCCACTCCCTCTGCAATGGGCAGTCACTGGCCAAGAATTTGAGGGCCCAGCTCTGGGCCAGGCCAAGGCTCCAGCACTTTCTAAATGGAAGTAGGAAAGGCCTCCCTCCCACTGCCCAGGTGAGGGTTTTCAAGTAGGGACAGGACAACACTCAAAAATGAAATGTAATTTTAAAAAAAGTATAGCTAAAAAAAATTGCCTCTTGCAGCCATTTATATCCATTTCCCCTGATTCAAACAACTGTGAATGTGAGAAGAGCATTCAGCTGTTGCAAGGGTGGTGCTTTACTTGACTCATTACAGAGAACAATTCTTTTGAATCTATGAGAATTTTCTAGAAGTCACATGTCCTTTTCACTTTTACCTATTAACACTGAAGCTTACATTCAGTTCTTTCAAAAGCTTCCCAGTGCAGAGGCAGCCGGCAGCCAGCGCGTGGGCTGGGTCTCAGGCCTGTGCCCGGAGTCACTGTTCTGTGGAAGCAGAGACCCACTCAGCAAGCTGCAGGCTTGGGCTCAACCCTGCACTTATTTTGAAAGAAAAAGGCCTCCAAAATGGTCACAGTGAAGCAACAGGAAACAATCAACATCTGTCGTTGTCTGGACTCTCCTTAGGCTTGGGGGCTGCTGTCCAGCACAGAGCCCCATGAGGGAAGGACAGAGCCAGGAGGAAGAGGAGTTCCCAGGCTGGAGTGGGGCCGAGGGCCTGGATGAGCTCCCCACACACATCTGCCTCCCTGAGTCCCAGGCTCTGCCGGGTGGAACCAAACCCATCCTGGGCCAGGAGCCAGCGTCAGGGCTCACCTGCGAGGGACATCTGCTAAGCAATTTGAACCGCATGCCAAGGCTGCGACTTCAATGATCAGAAACTCCTACGGCAGGTTCCCCAGAGCTGGCTACCATGTTAGCAGAGTCCTGTTTCAGTTTACTGGGTACAAAGGAGACCCGCTGCACAGAGCCACGCAGAGTGTGTGTGTGTGTGTGTGTGTGTGTGTGTGTGTACACCTGCATTTTTGGGAGTGGGAGTATTTGCATAACAGATATCTTTGCAGATACCAGACAAACAGGAAGTTTCTGAACCTTTGCCGTTTCCTTTCGCTGTGAATCAGCAGCAGCTTCCTTCTCACACAGAACTGACGGCAGGGGAACGGCACAGGCGTGGGGCGCAGGTGAACAAATGCCTCAAAGGCACCTTCCCGGGTTGAGGGCTTCCCTCTGTGTCCCACCCCCAGCCTCACTCCCTGAGGCCATCGCCCTCTGCCTGCTTGGCTTCCTAGGGCACTTCAAGGTATGTTTGGGTCCCAGCCCTATACACATGAGCGAAACAGTCTCCAGCCACATAACACGAGTTACACTAATGCTCAGATGGAGGCTCAGCCAGGAGGCTTGGGCGAGCCCCTAGCCCCTAGTTCCCTGCAAGGCCGCTGTCGCAGGGAGCTGCTGCAGAGTAACAAGCACACCCTGGACTTGGCATTGGAAGACCTGGCTTCAGACCCTCGCTGTAGCCCAGAGAGACCTTGGGCAAGCCGCTGTCCCCTCGGTAATTCTATACACAAAAAATATTAGGCAGCAAATTAAAGCACAGGCTTTGGAGTCAGATACTTGAATTCAAATTCCAGCTCCACCATGTCCTGGCTGTGTGACCTTGGGCAAATTACTTAGCTTTTTCAAGACTTAATTTCCCCATCTGTAAAATGAAAATAGTAAGAACATCTACTGGAAGGTCTATTACGAGGGTTAAACGATATAATCACTTAGCACGGAGTGCAGTGTCTAGCCCACAGGAAACTCTTGAGTGTGAACCAGACTTCCCACCACCTCCACCCGCTCCTCCTTCTTCCCACCCCACCTACGGCTGCCAGATTCACAGAGAGGGACCCCTGCCCAGCACCTGGCGTGGCCCCTAAAAAGGCTTAACAAATCAGTTGAATAAATGAATGGATGTTCCTGGTTCATAGCAGGTGCTAAGGAAATATGTCTATATAGATACAAATTTGTATAAAAGCCGCAGACCAAATCATGTCCTCTCTATTTCTGAAATTCCCATGACGGGGGCAGTATTGAATAACAATTACAAACATCACGGGCTTTGAAAGCAGTCGGGTCTGGTCTGCGACCTAGCTCTGCCTCTCCCTAGCGGTGTGTCCTCTAACTTCCCTCAGTCTTGCTTTCCACATCTGTGAAATGGACATAAGATAGTAACTCAGTCCCACGGGGTTGTTGGGGGTATAAATGAGATAATGTATGCAAAGCACTTAGCGCTCAACAAGCACATAGAGGAATGTGTCAGATAAATCCCAGCCTCAGGACCCTAGAAGATGAGTCACAGACTTGACTTTGTTTTTTCTAAGAGAGTAAGCCTTGGGGCTGATGTCCCTGTTGCCTTGTTCCTCTTGGATCTGTCCTTCCCAGAAGACTCCTTCTCCCTCCTTAGGCCTCGTGGGCTTTTCTCGTTGAAGAGCAGGAGCCCAGACCCCTGCGGGTCTCCTGGAGAGGACCGTGAGCTGCAGCCCCCCCACTGACCTTACCCGAGCCACGGCGAGAGAGCAGGGGCACGAGAAGCCTATCTCTGTGCAAGGGGGACAGCACACTGTCCAGGCGTTTACTCCGGGGCGTGTTTATGTCACTAGCTGGTCCCCTGAGGGTCAGTCCAGGGCACGGCGGAGGCACAGGCCAACTGCACAGGTCTGGTGTCAGGCAGCCTGGCTTCGAACCCAGGGCTCTGCCACATACAAGGCTGAATGATCTTAGGCAAGTCTGCAACCCTCTCTCTGCCTCAATTTCCTAATCAGTAAAATGGGACCAATGCTAGTACCCGGGGCCAATGTTGAAAACACTTAATGACCAGCTAATACACCAACCAGTTAAGTGCATGCCAGTCAGCACCAAAGTGTGCCTGCTAAATATTAGCTCTGCTAACCTCTCCTGCAGAGACTGTCATGGCACCTGGCACGTGGTAAACACCGCTAAACAATAGCCACTATTTTTACTATTTTTATTTTGAGTCAT
>CAUYPO010035440.1:0-20226 GCA_963574435.1 Cheirogaleus major | reverse complement strand
TTTTTTTTTGAGACAGAGTCTCACTCTGTTGCCTGGGCTAGAGTGCCCAGGCGCAACTTAGCTCACAGCAACCTCAGACTCCTGGGCTCAAGCGATCCTCCTGCCTCAGCCTCCCGAGTAGCTGGGACTACAGCCATGTGCTACCATGCCAGGCCAATTTTTTTCTATATATTTTTAGTTGGCCAATTAATTTCTTTCTATTTTTAGTAGAGATGGGGTCTCGCTCTTGATCAGGCTGGTTTTGAACTCCTGACCTTGAGTGATCCGCCCGTCTTGGCCTCCCAGAGTGCAAGGATTACAGGCATGAGCCACCGCGCCTGGCCTATTTCTATTTTTTTAGTAGAGACGGGGTCTCGCTCTTGCTCAGGCTGGTTTCGAACTCTAGACCTTGAGCGATCCACCCGCCTCGGCCTCCCAGAGTGCTAGGATTACAGGCGTGAGCCACTGGGCCCGGCTGGATCCATAAACTTTTAATGAGATAAGACCATTAGAGTAGGGCAAAGGGGCACCTTCCCTTTTATTCTACATACTAATATATTATTCTTATTTTTGACAATAAACATATATCATGTATTAACTTTATAATTAAAAATACCCGCAAGTTTTTAAACATTAAAAGTGCCTTCTGACGTAGTTAAAGAGGGCTGCAGTTAGATTAAGGGTTTCTTATGGGAATATTCTGAGAATAACAGATGTTCTTCAACTCAGTGAAATGAAGCAGTGTGGGGTTTATCCACTTTGAAGACCCCCTGTGACAGACTTTACTATTGGCCTCTTCCCTTCATCACTCGAAATTTTACCTTCCTAAGTCATCACTTAATGTATAGTCAGGAAGTGCAAAGAAATCTTAATACTGGCCTAACTAAGAAAGTTATTTTTAGACCACATTTATTAAAATGATAAGTAGGAAAGGACATAAGCAGAAATAATTGTTTAATTATCGGTTTTGCTGGGTGTGGTGGCTCATACCTGTAATCCTACCACTCTGAGAGGCAGACGTAGGAGTATCACTTGAGCTCGGGAGCTCGAGACCAGCCCAGCCTAAGCAAGAGCAAGACCCCATCTCTACAAAAAAAAGAAAGAAAGAAAGAAAGAAAGAAAGAAAGAAAGAAAGAAAGAAAGAAAGAAAGAAAGAAAGAAAGAAAGAAAAACTACTCAGGCATGTTCGTATGTGCCTGTAGTCCCAGCTACTCTGGAGACTGAGGCAGGAGGACTGTTGAGCCCAGGAGTTTGAGGCTGCAGTGAGCTACAGTGACTCTAGTACACTGTACCCAGGGTGACAGAGTGATACTCTGTCTCCAAAAAAAAAAAAAAAACAATCCGTGTCATGTCATTTTTGTAAATGATCAAGAACTGGCCATGTGTATTTTATGTTCAAAATAGATCTGCCCTGACAACTAGATACAATGGGGTGGAGGATACAGCTGTTGAAAGTTTAATTCCTGCTCTTCAGTATAGTAATTTATAATCCAGTTCAAAGGCAAGTATTCTCTAAACTAGCCATTGGTGAAGGTAGATGGAGGAATGGGGTGAGAAAAAGGAAGATTTTGTTCTCCATTTCTAATCCAGCAGGCCTGAAAATGTCTTGGTACACAGTTCCCTGCCTAAGAAAGCCATCATGCTGGAGAAGTTCTTTGGGAAATGGATATGACTTTGGGTGTTTGCTCAGTGAGATACTTGAGACCTAAACAGAAGTGATACTGAGCAACTCTGTAGTGGGACCCAAAAGTTCCAAGGCAGTTGGTAAATGACAGTTACAAATAAAGAAGGGGCAGAAAAAACATGTAGGGGAATGAATGGTGAACTAGGCCCAGGAGATGCTGAAACTTTGTAATAAAGACGTCATATCACATACCTTTGAGCATCCACCTGACAACTTGCCTTCCATTTTCAGCATGCTGGACAGCAGTAATCAGCCTAATTGGAACAGCGAGCTCATAGGAGAACAGCTGCAGCAGCAAGTCTCTCAGTTGCAGGATCAGCTGGACGCTGAGCTGGAGGAGAAGAAAAAAGTCTTACTTGAGCTGTCTGGAGAGAAAGGTAGGTCGGGTCTTGAAGAGCTCTCTGAAATGTGACATCCTCTACATCTGGTTTGGGAGAAGGGAACTTGGGCCGTCATTTCTCCAATCCTCTTACTTGATCCTATTCTTTTGTGGGTCATGCATAACTAGAATAATAACACTGGCAATAAGATCAGATTTACAATCAGGGGCTAGGCATGGTGGCTCATGCCTGTAATCCTAGCCCTGTGGAAGGCAGAGGCAGCAGGATCACTTGAGCCTAGGAGTTTGAGACCAGCCTGAGCAACATAGAGAGATCCCATCTATACAAAAAATACGAAAAACTTAGCCAGACTTGGTGGCATGTACCTATAGTCCTAGCTACTTGAGAGGCTGAGGCAAGAGGATCACTTGAGCCCAGGAATTTGAGGTTGCAGAGAGCTATGATGATACCACTGTACTCCAGCCAGGGCAGCAAGCAAGATCCTGTCTCAAAAAAATAATAAATAAATTGGATTTACAGGCCGGGCGTGGTGGCTCATGCCTGTAATCCTAGCATTCTGGGAGGCCGAGGCAGGAGGATTGCTGGAGGTCAGGAGTTCGAAACTAGGCTGAGCAAGAGCAAGACCCTGTCTCTACTAAAAATAGAAAGAAATTAATTGGCCAACTAAAAATATGTAGAAAAAATTAGCCGAGTATGGTAGCACATGCCTGTAGTCTCAGCTACTCAAGAGGCTGAGACAGGAGGATTGCTTGAACCCAGGATTTTGAGGTTGCTGTGAGCTAGGCTGATGCCACGGCACTCTAGCCCAGGCAACAGAGTGAGACTCTGTCTCAAAAAAAAAAAAGAAAATCAACCTCACTAGCAAATTGAAGAAATTTTTTTATTTAAACAAAATAAATTTTAAAAAAGAAAAAAATTAGATTTACCGCTAGGAAAGCATGACACCTACCTGTCTCACATGTTTACTTTTTCTTATATAATATCTTTCCATTTGGGAGGATGCCAGTTTTAAATTAATTAATTATTTTTTTTTTAGGCAGAGTCTCACTCTGTTGCCTGGGCTAGAGTGCCGTGGCGTTAGCCTAGCTCACAGCAACCTCAAACTCCTGGGCTCAAGCCATCCTCCTGCCTCAGCCTCCCGAGTAGCTGGGACTACAGGCATGTGCCACCATGCCTGGCTAATTTTTTCTATATGTTTTTAGTTGGCCAATTAATTTCTTTCTATTTTTAGTAGAGATGGGGTCTTGCTCTTGCTCAGGCTGGTTTCAAACTCCAGACCTTGAATGATCCTTCCGCCTCAGCCTGCCAAAGTAATAGGATATTTTGTTTTTAAACATTCATTTTATTTATTGAAAGTATTGAAAATGAATTTTTCTGCCTTTTATCATTCTCATCAATCATTTTAGAGGTGAGTGGGAGCCATTTTTTTTAAGCCCTTGATACCTGAAGTTGAGAAGCAAATTACTGCTCTTGGTTACCACTACCATTTTACCCCCTGTTTTAATTCTGATTACAGGAGATAGTTATTTGGAAGATTTAAAAATACTGTCAAAAAGACCTTCATCTCACTTTTTTTCCTAGCTTGTACCTTAATATTTAGTCTTATTAAACTCATATCTCATCAAATTCTAATATATTCAAATAAGAGACTGAAGGAAAAGAAATATAACATCAAGAAAAGTAGAGGCAGGAACCATAATAGGATAAAGCTTAGGAGCACATGCCAAGGACCATGTAGTATGTATGAGGTACAAGTGAAGTCATGTAAAGACCTTAAGGACAATCTAATTTAACTCCTTGTCTAATGCATGATGATGAAATGATCTGTTCTCTAAACTGACCACCTTCCTTCCCTGAGAAACACCCACACAGAAATGCCCATCCTCCCTCTATGTCAGAGTTGGTATGGAGGTGGGTACCACAGAGAACCAGTAGCCTAGAAGTCTCAGAATGGAGTGGAGTGGAGTTGGTGAGATACTGGTTTGGATGGTGCTGTCAAAAAGTTTGAAGTGCTCAAGTCAGTCATGTGACTCTGTTTCTGTTTTTGTGCTGTTATTTTTGTTATTGTTCCTCCTTCCACTCTAAAGTTCCGCAGGTGTGTTTTTGTTTTGTTCCTGGAGTGCATGTGTCACCTCAGCTTACTGGGTCAATAAGCTAGAGGCTCTTTGTAGAAATAAGAGAGAATTACTTCTCTAAGGGAAAATTAATACAAATAAATGAAACATTAGTGGGAAAATTTAATTTACACTTGATTCAACTCTGACCATGGTTACTAATAACCAGAGTTTCAACTTTCTGGTTTATTTTTTCCCCAGACCAAAACAAGGATCTGAAGCTTGAAGTCACCAACATGCTTCAGAATCATAAACAGGAAGAAGTAGAGCTCCTCCAAAACACAGCCACGATTTCCCAAAATCCTGACAGCCAATCTGAACCAGCTGCTCACCCAACTGTATTCCAAGAGACCACTCAGATAGAGGTAAGAGCTTCTTTAAACAAACTCATCTTCTCTACAGAGGGTTCTCTGGCAAATATCTCTAGGAAAGATGAAGAGATTAGAAAACTAACTGAATAATATTTTGTCCTGATTGAGGACAATATTTGAAATGATATGAGAATTCTGAGAGTAAAGAGAGCTTCAGGAGCTCTACCCATTTATTCCCACTCTTTATAGCTCATAAAATTTAGAATCTTTTCCAGATGGGGACATGCAATGATCTGCTGAAGAGCAAATAGACATTAGAGGCTGTATAACCTCCCTTTACTGCTGCTACTGAGCATGAGGACTAGGGAAGAGAGCACTCGTGAAGTAATACAAGTCCTCTTTTACATTTTGGAGTAAATTCTGCTGCTAGCATTTTACTACTACCAACAACTGCTTTATGAAGAATAGTTATTACTATACCTGTCATATTTATGCTCCCCTCTACCAATGCTTTTCCCTCTACAGCCCAGTGAACCAAGAAACCAAGAAGAAAAGCAACTGTCCCAGATGTTAAGTGAGTTGCAAGTATCACATGCAGAGACCACATTGGAACTAGAAAAGACCAGAGACATGCTTATTCTGCAGCGCAAAATCAACGTGTGTTATCAGGTGCAAGAAAAGATTGTACAGAAAGGGAATAGATAAGTAGACACATGGGAACCACGCAAGAGACTGGGAATGAAGCAAGACTTGGGTTTCCAGGGCTGATGCCAGGTGATATGCTGTCCTGTGCAAACACAGAATATGCTGTCCTTTGAAGAACACATGCCCATGGCACCTTAGCACTAGAAGCCAATAAAAAGCTAACGAAAATGGCCAGTGTGAAGCTTCTGGGTTCAAGTTTTGCCAGTCCTAGGAAAAGACTACCCTATAGCACAGATAACACAACTAGTCCTGGAGGGATCTGTGAGGAAGCCAAGCCTTTTTCTAGTAGATGAACCTGTCCTAAGGAGATAGCAGAGTCGTCTTTACCCAGCAAGTGCCACCTTTTTATCTGAGCTCTTTGGTTCTAGGCTACTGAGATGGAAAAGTTCAGACGTTATTTTGTTTCAGGAGGAACTGGAGGCCATGATGACAAAAGCTGATAATGAAAATAAAGATCACGAAGAAGAACTGGCTAGGTTGAGTCAACTCCTAGACCTCAAGAACAACCGTATCATACAGCTGGAAGGTATTTTAAGAAGCCATGGCCTCCCAACATCTGGCAAGTCTTAGTAACTTAGTACTTTGTTCTCCTCAACTTGGGACCCTTCACACAGCTAACACCTATGTTCCCCTCTGTGTACGTGTCTGAAAGGCTGCCTCTTATGCCTTGTGACTCATCCCCCTTGTTCTTTACCCTGTCATCTTTGTTGTTTTAATATGCGTTAGCAACTTCTTTCCCTACATCATGTCAGTATATTTCTCTGATTTCTCTGGAGAGTTTCAACAGGGACGAGAAATTGCTTCCAGGGGGTTGTTCCTATTTTGAGAATGAGAGTATCACTGTTGGTCCTCCAGGTGTTATAACACATTTGTGCTTACACACGCTCTCTCTCTGTCTCTCTCTCTCTCTTTCTCCCTCATTGTTTCCTCAAAGCTGTTTTGTCAGGTAATAGAGCTTTATCACTCATCTACTATTATCATTTTCTGTGATTTCTCTCTAAAAGTCTCTAACATCTTTGGTACAATTTCAGGATGTCCACAGTGATAGAGCAGCTGTCTGGACACTTAATGCAAGTTTTGTATTGTGGTACTTCCTATATTTAGAACAGTCATTGATAACCAAGGTGTGTTGTCAGCCTTGTATGTTAAGAAACTTGGTTTTGTTATTATACCTAATGGTGAGATATCTGACTCACACTAACCAAATTCACCAGAAACTTATATTTAAACCTAAATGTTCATTTGTTATTTTATGATAATAGCTATTCCACTGCTGCCATTAGAATATTTGGAACCACTGTTCAGGGCAGCCTTCTCTATGGCAAGCAGAATCAGTAGGCAGGTTTCTTAGTGAGCAAGGAGATAAGTCTTTCTGGGGCATGGTTTACCTATGCCAGGGTGAATCAGATAAAAGATAACTGCCATATAACAAAGAAAATCCTCCCTTGGATTGAAATTCTCATGCCTTTCTCCTTGGACAGTGCAGGATAAATACTCTTACTTCTGAATATTTAATTTCCTTAACTCATAGTTCTTTAATCCTTGGTAAGGCTAAAGAGTTTTTCCTGTGTTTACCAGTTACTTGTATTATTCCTTTTGAGAATTATCTGTTCCTATTCTTTGCCTATTTCTTAATAGTATCTTATTGATTTATAGAAGTTCTTTATATGCTAAGACTATTAACCCTATGTCATATAAAATTCTACATATATTGTATTTAATTATATTAATCTTATCAATAAGAAACCATTGGTCAATCTGTGTATTCCATTGTGGATGTTTTTGGACATGAAGACATTCTGATGTATCCAGAAAATTTTGTCCTACTGCTTTAACTCTTAAAATAGGACCTTCACCATCAACACACTGTGATGACTCAAATACTCTCCAATACTTTGATATATAGCAGACTATGTATCAAAGTCTAATTGGTTGGACATGAAAGGTAATGCCCTGATTCAGTAGACTGTCTACAAGTCTTGGCATCCCACTGCCAGTATTTTCAACCTCTTTCCAGTAAGTCTCCTCTCCCACTTTTTACTCCACTACTCTTTGACTTAGAGTGGATTTTTTGCCTATGATGAAACCAAATTCTGAACAGAATGGAAATTCTTGTGACTGATTTGGCTGGAGAAGGGGAAACATTTCTTGGTGGGACCCAATGTAATGTCATAGACACTATATCTATAACTTGCTATTCTCTCCATGGCCAATATACCATACTTTTAGAAATATTCAAACTGTATATTTCTAGTGCTTCTCTTATGGAATTATCAATTAATTTGTAGGACCATGATGTAATCCAAAACAGTGTCATCTGTGTCACAAAATGTGCCCCTAGTGTTTTCATGAGCTTAGGGTTTACTTTCCAATCACTTATTTTGTACCTTCTCTCTAAAGCAGACATTGGATTATTTGGCCATAGGACTTCAAAGTTCCTGCTTGTCGTTGTATTGCTTTTCCTTCTTAATTACATGGTTTCTTGAAATAATCACAACTTGGACTTCCACCATGTTTTTTTTCTCCTTTGTGCACCCTCCTCTACTCTAAGGAAGAGCTCCGTACCTTTTAATGGATAGGCAGTTTTCTTTCCCCTCTAGAACAGCTCAAAGATGTTGCTTATGGCACCCGACAGTTGTCATTATGTCTGGAAACACTGCCAGCTCATGGAGATGAGGATGAAGTGGACATTTCTCTGCTGCATCAGAGCGAGAATCTTTTTGAACTACACATCCACCAGGCCTTCCTGACATCTGCCGCCTTGGCTCAGGCTGGAGATACACAACCTACCACTTTCTGCACCTATTCCTTCTATGATTTTGAAACCCATTGTACCCCACTGTCTGTGGGACCGCAGCCTCTCTATGACTTCACCTCCCAGTACGTGGTGGAGATAGATTCTCTTTTCTTGCACTACCTTCAAGGGGCTTCAGCCCGGCTTGATCTGCACCAGGCTGTGGCCAGTGAGCACATCACCCTTGCAGCTGGATGGATTTGCTTTGACAGGGTGCTAGAGACTGTGGAGAAAGTCCATGGCTCAGCTACACTTACTGGTAAGTTCTGTTGCCTTCCTATAGCTCCTAGGACCAATGCAGAATTTCCCAAAATCTATAGTTGCTCTGCTGGTGATTTCTCATTTTCTTCCTCTGCCTTTATTCTTGATCCTTGCCGCAACATTTGTATTATCCATGCCTTTCATACTTTCTGCTACTCAGGAGTTGGTGGAGAAGAGTTTGGGATGCTAGAGTACTGGATGAGGCTGCGTTTCCCCATAAGACCCAGCCTACAGGCATGCAATAAACGAAAGAAAGCCCAGGTCTACCTGTCAGCCAATGTACTTGGAGCCTGGGAGGCCCAGGAGGATGAGGTGAGAAAAAGGATGTGCCCATGCATCTCAAAGGAGCCTCAGCCAAACAGCTCATTCTTTCACTCTCAATAAGTATTTTCTTTTTTAGAGACAGGTCTCTGTCACTCAGGCTGGAGTGCAGTGGCACGATCATAGCTCACTGCAGCCTCTAACTCTGGGGCTCAAGAGATTCTCCCACTTCAGCCTTCCATGTAGCTGAGACTATAGGTGTATACCACTGTGCCCGGCTAACTTTTAACTTTTTTGTAGAGACAAGGTCTGGCTATATTGCCGAGGCTGGTCTTAAACTCCTGGGCTCAAGCAGTCCTTCTGCCTCGGCCTCCCAATGTGCTGGGATTATAGGAGTGAGCCACCATGCCTGGCCTCAATAAGTATTTGTTGAATGTGAATGAAAGAGAAAAACTGTCACACCACAGATGGTCCAGATTATTCCCTTGGTCAAGCTTGAGTTAGAAATGAAATCATGCTCTTGGAGCTAGCTACTTCTCCTTGCTGTGAACAAAATAGATTCTTTGTGCCATTCTCTAAAATAAGGCTTTGTGCCATTCTCTAAAATAAGTGCTAGCATCTCCCTCAAATAACTGCCAGAGCCAGTTTGCAGGCAGGTGGAGGTCATTAGGTTTCTCTGTGACCCAGTCAGGATAGCTTTTCTTTAGATCATAGTTCTTCCTCACCAAGGGTGCTGTCACCTGCAACACTCTCAGGCTGCTTTTTTCCTCAATACAAGATCAACATCTTTCCAGTCCAGATCAGAGACTTGGAAACCTCAGAATGAGCTGCGGATTGAAATCACCAGGTGCTGTGGCCTCCAGAGTCGATGGCTGGGAACTCAACCCAGTCCATACGCCATGTACCGCTTCTTCACCTTTTCTGACCATGACACTGCCATCATTCCAGCCAGTAACAATCCCTACTTTAGAGACCAGGCTCGATTCCCAGTGCTTGTGACCTCTGACTTGGATCAATATCTGAGGCGGGAGGCCCTATCTATATACGTTTTTGATGATGAAGACTCAGCGCCTGGCTCATATCTTGGTCAAGTCCAAGTGCCCTTGCTGTCTCTTGCACAAAAGAAATCTATTAAAGGTGGGAATTCAGGGTTATTACATCTTTGTACTCTCTGCCCAGTGTTGTCTCCCTGTCCTGATTCTACTTTTCTTTGATTACTTGCTTGGAATAGTCTATCGTAAAATCTGATGAAAGGATTTTAGAATGTTGTCAAGAGAGATAAAGCAGAAGACTTAGAGCCTTACTCCTGGTATGGAAACATTGACTTTTTCTTTTCAGCAAGAAAAGCAAGATTCCTAAGTGGGTAGACCCACCAACCTGAATTCCATACCTCTATCTCTGAACAAACTTGTTCAAAGTCTGTAGTGCTATTTGTCTTTACTTAGGGCCTATTGTTTCTTTGTGAATGGCTAGATAGCTGATTATAAATTGAGACCTTAACAATCCCTCACAATTCTCTCACTTCTTTAAAACATTAGATACAAGTTAGAGAGACTCGCATGCCAGACCATAACAAAGGCAAATTTCTTGGATTCAACCCCACCGCCCCAGTAGGGAGCTGTGCTCCATACTAACTTACCTAACTTTCATACCCAGTGTTGTGGGGTGTTCCTGGGAAGAGTTGACTCTCTGGTTACAGTGCTGGGAGGATGAGGTAGGGGTATACATGCTCTGATTAGGAAGTGTGAATAAGTACACCCAATACCAACCATACTTAACAAGTTTCTGGGTGCTCCAGGAAGTGTGTGGAGCAGTACCACAATTGCTTTAAAAAAGGCTGATACTTTTGCTCACAACTCCTTTGTCAGACAGGGGAGGCAATGTGAGCCATCTGTTAATCAGTGTAACAAATGAGAAGTCTGGCATTTGGAAAAAGCCATTTTGCGTAAGTTTTCTTAGGGCCACTTGATTGTAGATGATGGGTTTTTGGGTATGCCTAAGACATAGTAAACATTTAATAATAGTAATAATAATACAGTTTTGTTTATTGGCTGGATGACTGATGACAAGCAAGCTGTATTCCTCTCTATACATCTTTTGACTGTCTCTTTCTGAAACCCGGAGATACTGATCTTCCTCTATTAATATTCTGACTATGCTGCTATTTTACATTACTTCTGAGTGTATCATTATCATGATTATTTGATAGATGTTAATTAATTATATTAATTTGATAGATGTTAATTAATTACATTAACTAAAAAATGGGGGAAATAGATAAGCTGCTGATAAATGCTTACTTGCCTATTTCGAGAGATCAGGTCTTATTAAGGTCTATGTGTCTCTTAGGTGATTTTAACCTCATTGACCCTGCGGGAAAACCCAATGGATCTATTCAAGTACAACTGGATTGGAAGTCTCCCTACATACCCCCTGAGAGCATTCTGGAACCAGAGGCTCAGACTAAGGAGAATGACACTGAAGACAATTCAGAGATCTCATCTGATGAGGAAAAGTCTTCCTTTACTCCAGAGGTAACTCTCCAGGGCTCCCCAGGCAGCAGATCTTTGCCAATCCTATGGAGCAGATTCGAAGGAGACAGTATTGAAATTGGAGTAAAAGAAATTCCTTCTGTGAATGTTATGTGTTCTGCAAGCTTAATCTATATCCCTCATAATGCCATGAGGGTATTGATAGAGAAAAACGCTGAGTTTTATTATAGGAAGGAGAGGGAGATAGCATCTTTCAGCTCTAGGGCAGGAAAAAACTGAAGTCTAATGCTAGTTTATAAGTCCCTTTCTTTATTTATCTTCTTTTTTTTTGAGACAGACTCTTGCTCTGTCGCCTGGGCTAGAGTGCTGTGGCATCAGCCTAGCTCACTGCAGCCTCAAACTCTCAGGCTCAAGTGATACTCCTGCCTCAGCCTCCCGAGTAGCTGGAACTATAGGTGTGCATCACCATGCCCAGCTAGTTTTTTCTGTTTTTAGTAGAGACAGTCTTGCTTTTGCTCAGGCTGGTCTCGAACTCCTGAGCTCAAGCAATCCTCCTGCCTCAGCCTCCCAGAGTGCTAGAATTACAGGCATGAGCCACCGTGCCCAGTCCATAAGTCCCTTCCTTGAGTATCAAGGTTGTTAAAATATCATCTTGTAAGGCTGTCTCTGATCCTTCCATTCAGGACCAGATGGCATCTGCCGAGATTCCCATTGAAGCTGGCCAGTATCAAACAAAGAGAAAACCTCCTCAGGTGGGAGAAAGAAAGGAAAAGGAACATCAGGTTGAAAGCTACTCCAGAAGAAAACATGGCAAAAGAATAGGTGCTCAAGGAAAGAACAGAATGGAGTATCTTAGCCGTAACATCTTAAATGGAAATACATTACAAGTAAGACCTTAGAAACTTGAAGAACCAAAATATGGGTTGTAGTGTCCCCAAATGTACTATTCTCAGGTAGAAGCAGAAGAAAACACACAAGATGAGCAATAATCATAGCTGTTTGTGGCTGGCATGTATTTCCACAAATACAAGTAGTTTAATAAACCCCTGGGCTGTTCATTTCAGTGTAATTTAATTCAGCATATTATTTACTTTACAAATCTATTCTTAGAACTTTGATACCATATATATTTGTGTGTGTATGGTATTTATTTTTAAACAAGTACTAAATTTTAAAAATTAAAAAGAGCTAGTATTAAAAAGGAAAAACAGGCCAGCCGTGATGGCTGACACCTGTAATCCTAGCACTGTGGGAGGCCAACTCAGGAGAATTGGTTGAGGCCACGAGTCTGAGAACAGCCTGAGCAAGAGCAAGACCCTCATCTCTACACACAAAAAAATAGAAAAATTAGCTGGATGTGGTGGCGCATGCCTGTAGTCTGAGCTACTTGAAAGGCTGAGGCAGGAGGATCATTTGAGCCCAGGAGCTTGAGGTTGCAGTGAGCTATGATGATGCCACTGCCCTCTAGCCTGGGCAACAGAGCAAGGCCTTGTCTCAGAAAAAAAGGGAAAACCAAATACTACATCTTCTTACTCATAAATGGGAGCTAAATGATCGGTATATATGATCGTAAAGTGGTGTAATGGACATTGGAAACTAAGACAAGGGTAGAGTCTATTGAGTACAGTGTACACTATTCTGGTGACAGGTGCACTAAAAGCCCTGACTTTAGCATTATACAATTCATCTATGTAACAAAAAAAACTTGTACCCCCTAAATCTATTGAAACTTTTTTAAAAAGGAAAGAGAGGAAGGAGGGAAGGAAGGAAGAAAGGAAAGAAGGGAGGGAGGGAGGGAGGGAGGAAAGAAGGAAGGAAACCAAGATATTACCAGCTATATAGTATTGTTATTCTTATTCTGAAGCAGGTGAAATACACTGAATGGAAGTTCTCAGGGCTTAAAGTCTCTACAGATGATGATTTTGAAAATCAGCACGAGAAAGAAGAAATGACAATATCCCATTCAACACTGAAACAGAAGGAACCCCTACATCCTATAAATGGTATTTTTTTAAATCTAATTTTTCTGTTTAATCATTTAATTATTTCATCAAGCCAGTTATTTGCTTGCTTTCTTCATCTTAGACTGCTAAACTTTTCTTGGAAAATTAGTACATAAGGCCCTAGGCTGGGTTTTCTTTTACAAGCGTGATGGTTGAGCCAACAAAGGCTGGTATTCACAAAGAAAGTAACTTTCCATGTATTTATAGCTAGCTAGCTAGCTTAGTTACCTAGTATTTATGAAATGTTAATTCGCCTCAGGGTTTTATGAATTATAGTTACAAAGAAATAGAAGGGAGAATGTGATTAGCTCATTTGTGAGGTTAATGTAAATTTTTAAAAATTAAGGCAAGGCTTTCAGGTTATAATGATAAATGGATGTGATTTCAGATTATAGTTATGGCAAACTAGGTAATTTGGATCAACTCTCCCATTGATGACAACTAAAAAACTAAAGTGTATTTACATGTGTATACATATATTTTCTTCTTTTCTTTTTCTTTGGAGACAGGGTCTTGCTCTGTTGCCCGGGCTAGAATGCAGGTGACATCATAGCTCACTGCAGCCTTGAACTCCTGGGCTCAAGGGCTCCTCCTGCCTCAGCCTCCCAAGTAGCTGGGACAACAGGCATGTACCACCATACCCAGCTAATTTTTCTATTTTTTTTTTTTTTTTGTAGAGACAGGGGTCTCACTATGTTGCTTAGGCTGGTCTCAAACTACTAGCCTCAAGTGATCCGCCAGCCTTGGTCCCCCAAAGTGCTAGGATTACAGGTGTGAGCCACTGCACCAGGCACCAAAAGTTAATATGTTTTAAAAAATCTTCTTAATGTTTTTAAGAAGTATTCAAGAGCCAACAAAAGAGGGAAAAATTACCTAGCCTAGATCAGAGAGATGATTAGATCTCAGAGAGATGAGTTGCAACTGCTTCTGCCCTGGCACATTGCTAGTCTGGAGGAGGCAGAGCAGAGGTAGAAGGATGCTTTTGGTGGACTTTTAGGGTGGGTAAATGGGATGCATTCTGAACCTGGTGTCTGCCCAGAGTAGGCAGGTGTCTTCCCAGGATAGAATTTCACACTCTCTGGTCTGGGACCCTGAAGGCAGCACCATTTTGAGCTGCTTATGCCCTGAGAGGCAGAACTGTGTTTTGGAGCATTTGCAAGTGTTCACCAGATGCCCACTGGGACTCCAGATACTGGCATTATCAGACACAAGCTATGCAATAACTGTGTTTACTGGCTTCATGAAGATAAAAGCTGTGTTTTAAAATTTCAGGAAGGAACTGGAACTGTGAAAATAGATTGTTCAAAAATTTTTGTTTTAAAATAATTTCCAATTTAGATAAGAGCTACATGAATAATACAAAAAACCACCTATACCCTTCTCCCAAATTCATCAGCTTTTAACATTTTGCCACTATTTACTTTATTATTTTTTTCTGAAACATTTGAATAAGTTGTAAACATTATGCCCTCTTACTGCTATGTATTTATTTTCCTAAGAAAAAGAAAATTATATTCTATAACCACACTACAGTGGTCACATTTGAAAAAGTTAACATGGATATATTATTACTAATATCCAGGCCATTTTCATAATTTGACAGTTGTCCCAATAATGTTCATTACAGCAAGCTTTTTTTCCTCTTATTCAATCCAGGATCATGTATTAGTCATCTCTCTTTACTCTCCTTTAATCTGGGACATTTCCTCTTCTTTTCTTTGTCTTTCTTGATACTGACATTTTTGAAGAGTATAGGTGAGTTGTTCTGTAGAATGTTCGTTAATTTGGGTTTGTCTGGTGTTTCTTCATAATTAGATTCAGGTTATGAATTTTTTACAGGAAACTCACAGAAGTGATGCTGTGTCCTTCTCACTGCATCACAATTAGGAGGTACATGATGTCAGCTTGTTCCTTATTAGTGATATTAACTTTGATCAGCTGGTTAAGAAGACATCTGCCAAGTTGTTCCACCATAAAGTTATCGTTTCTTCCTTTGTAATTATTACATAATCTACATGAAGATATTTCAAGACTATATAAATATTTTGTTTCTCATCAAATTTCACTTAATAATTTTGGCTCCCATTTATGAGATTTTTTTACCTGGATCAATTACAAAGTGTTTTCAAAATACATTGCAAATTTGGAAATGACTAATAAAGATTTTAGAACTACTAAAAACAGAAATTATAACAGAGAAAGAGATAGGTTGAAAGCAGATTAGACACAACTCATATGAGAATTGATGAAAATATCCAGAATAAATCTAGGAGAGACAACAAGATAGAAAATACAAAAAAGTAAAAAAGAGACATAAAGAATAAAATGAGGAGGTCTGGGCTACATTTAATTAAATGTGGGAGAGGAGAAAGGTGGACAGAGGCAGTATTTGAAATGATAATGACTTAGAGTTTCCTAGAACTAATAAAGGATACTAAGATTCAATGAATTGAAATTTAAGCAGGGTAAGTAAAAATAAATTCAAATCTAGACATATTCAAGTAAAAATGCAGGAAATAAAATCAAAGAGAAAATATTAAAAGCAGCTATTTAATTTTAAAAAAACAGCCATTGATACATCAGTAAGATAGATAACTGACTTATCGAGCGCTACCAATGAGGCCAGAAACCAGTGGCAAGATATTTTCAATATGCTGAAAAGAAAGAACTAACTGCCAATCAAGAATTCTCTGCACAAAAATATCTTTCCAGAATGAAAGCAGAATAGACATTTTTTTTTTTTTTTGAGACAAAGTCTTGCTCTTTTGCCTGGGCTAGAGTGCCATGGCATCAGCCTAGCTCACAGCAACCTCAAACTCCTGGGCTCAAGTGATCCTCCTGCCTCAGCCTCCCGAGTAGATGGGACTAGAGGCATGTGCCACCATGCCCAGCTAATTTTTTCTCTATATATTTTTAGTTGTCCAGCTAATTTCTTTCTATTTTTAATAAAGGCAGGGTCTCGCTCTTGCTCAGGCTGGTCTCGAACTCCTGAGCTCAAACGTTCCTCCCGCCTCGGCTTCCCAGAGTGCTTATTTTAGTTCTGACTGTAGTCAGAATAGCGGTTACTTCTACAGGAGGAGGGAGAGGGTTACCATTAGGAAAGGGCACTCATTGGGCATCTGGAGTGCTGGCAACAATACAGATGTTCATTTTATAATAATTTAATAGGCTGAACATTTATATTTTATGTACTTTCTATATACTTGAAAACTTTAATAAAGAGGAAAAATATAAAGGTCAATATAGAAATACTGTAAAAAATTTTTTATATTTACTACTAAAAATGGTTGTCTTGAAATCACTTCGGGATATTTTTTTGCAACACTGGAAAATTTTAGTTTTTCAAAAAAATATCCAGATACATATTTTTTCAGTCCTCTTTTAAGAGACAATCTTTATTGAGTCTGTACCTCCGTGCTTGATCTAGTCAGAGATGCTATATTTGCCATTAGTGGGGTTAAAGAGTTAACCCTGCAGCAAGTTTGTTAATAAAGATTGTTGACATTAAAAAAAAAAAGGCTGTCTTTTTAAAATATCTAAAAGTATAATTTGGGGGCTTTTAAATGTATTTGGCATAACTTTTTTTTTTTTTTTTTGAGACAGAGTCTCACTCTGTTGCCTGGGCTAGAGTGCCATAGCGTCAGCCTAGCTCACAGCAACCTCAAACTCCTGGGCTCAAGCGATCCTCCTGCCTCAGCCTCCCAAGTAGCTGTGACTACAGGCATGCGCCACCATGCCCAGCTCATTTTTTTTTCTATGTATTTTAGTTGGCCAATTAATTTTCTTTCTATTTTTAGTAGAGATGGGGCCTCGCTGTTGCTCAGGCTGGTTTTGAACTCCTGACCTTGAGTGATCCACCCGCCTCGGCCTCCCAAAGTGGCATAACTTCTTGAATGGGAAGAGCATAAATGACTTTTTTCATGAGAAGGAATAAGTTTTCTATTCATTGTGAAATCCCATTTTTCCATCAAAGGATACTCAATGTAAGGAAGGTTGACAGGAGTAATCAAGCCCAAATCTCCCCATGGTCTAATTTACATGAGGGCAAGACATCCTGGTTATAAGAGAACATTTCCATTCTTAAGATTAGTAGACAGTGGAATATTATTTATTTTCTCAAGACAGGGCTGCCCAGGCTCGAGTGCAGTGGCATGATCATAACTCATAACCTTGAACTCCTAGGTCAAGTAATCCTTCTGCCTTAGCCTCCTGAGTAGCTGGAATCTTATTTAATCCTTAAATAATAGTATAAATAGTAATGATGTACCTGGAAAGGTTCAGCGTATCCAGATCCGAATGCAGGTTGCAGTCATCTTCATACTCCCAATTTTCATTTCTTCAGGTATTTGACTGAGTGTGACCTATATCCACTGGCTTTTTCTTTTTCTTTTCTCTTTTTTTTTTTTGAGACAGAGTCTCACTTTGTTGTCCAGGTAGAGTGAGTGCCGTGGCGTCAGCCTAGCTCACAGCAACCTCAATCTCCTGGGCTCAAGCGATCCTACTGCCTCAGCCTCCCAAGTAGCTGGGACTGCAGGCATGCGCCACCATGCCTGGCTAATTTTTTGTATATATATATTTTTAGTTGGTCAATTAATTTCTTTCTATTTTTAGTAGAGACAGGGTCTCACTCTTGCTCAGGCTGGTTTCGAACTCCTGACCTTGAGCGATCCTCCCGCCTCGGCCTCCCAGAGTGCTAGGATTACAGGCGTGAGCACTGGCTTTTTCTTTATGTAGAATGTGAGATGGAGGACCAGGAGGTAATCTAGAAATCACATACTTATATGGTCAGCTATTTATAGTCATAAATAAGAAAAGAAGACTGTTTCTTTGGAAGCCAAATTATTAGTTATTGTTTTATTTTTTTATTTCAGCATATTATGGGGGTACAAATATTATGGTTATGTATATTGCCCATGCCCCCTCCCCCTAGTTATTGTTTTTTGGGTTTTTTTTAGTTATTGTTTTTTGTTTTTTGTTTTTTTTTTTTGAGACAGAGTATCACTCTGTTGCCCGGACTAGAGTGAGTGCCGTGGCGTCAGCCTCACTCACAGCAACCTCAAACTCCTGGGCTCGAGCAATCCTCCTGCCTCAGCCTCCCGAGTAGCTGGGACTACAGGCATGCGCCACCATGCCTGGCTCATTTTTTCTATATATTTTTAGTTGTCCAATTAATTGCTTTCTATTTATAGTAGAGACGGGGTCTTGCTCTTGCTCAGGCTGGTTTCGAACTCTTGAGCTCGAGCGATCTGCCCGCCTCGGCCTCCCAGAGAGCTAGGATTACAGGCATGAGCCACCGTGCCCGGCCTGTTTGTGGATATTTTTTAAATTTCACATTTTGTCCCCATGGATCAAATGCTATTTCTAATTATGCTCTATGTCTGCATTCATCATATACCAAGTTAATTTTTAAATTTGTCATAGTATTTTATGAAAAACTTTCCCTATTTATTACATTTCATGGACTCTTCCACTATTGTTTATATCCCCTGTATTTTCTGCGAAATTTCTGAAGTTCTAAAAATTCCATTCTTGAGTTAACATGAAGACTGTTCTGTTCCCTGTGATTCTTTCCATGTGACTTTCCTGTAATGGTCACCTGGTCCCTGGTAACCCACAGCCTGGTGCTGTCCTGTTGTTCTCTGGCTCTTTTTTTTTTTTTTTTTTTGAGACAGAGTCTCCCTTTGTTGCCCAGGCTAGAGTGAGTGCCCTGGCGTCAGCCTCGCTCACAGCAACCTCAAACTCCTGGGCTCAAGCGATCCTTCTGCCTCAGCCTCCCAAGTAGCTGGAACTACAGGCATGCGCCACCACGCCCGGCTTATTTTTTGTTTCATTTTTAGTTGACTGGCTAATTTTTTTCTATTTTCAGTAGAGTCGGGGTCTCGCTCTTGCTCAGACTGGTCTCGAACTCCTGAGCTCAAGCTATCCTCCCGCCTCGGCCTCCCAGAGTGCTAGGATTACAGGCGTGAGCCACCACGCCCTGCTCTCTGGCTCTTATTTGCTGCCTGTGTTGCTGATGAGTTAGTCCGTGTGTGTCCACACCACTGCCAGGGTATGTTGCTGCTCGTTGCTGCTCCTAACAGTGCCCTTCAGTGTGAGCCATCCTCACTGTGGGTCATTTACTAATTTTTTATTTTGTCTATATGGTTATTTGTGTTATTCTAGTGATAATTATGAAGTTAGATTTATTCATTTTAGATACATGTGCATAAGCTTTCGTTCATTCACAAGCACAAATCTGTATCTGCTAGTATGTAAAGTGGTGGTACCTCTGACATCATGCCCCTTTTGTTTTCAAAGAAATTTTACAATATCTTACATTGTATGAGGTTAGCAGAGCTAAAATGCATCACGTTTTTCTCATTGTTTGAATTTAGTTGATTACCATGGATATTTAAAGTCAATTCTTCCCACCCCATTTTCTCTCCCTCCCTTCCTTTTCTTTTTGTATGAATTTAACTGTTTTAGATCCCTCATATAAGTGAAATCAGAAGAGTATTTGTCATTTAATGTTAGGTTTATTTCACTTGCGTGGTGTCCTCCAAGTTAAACTATGTTGTAGCATATAAAAGAATTTCTTTTTTTTTTTAATGGACCGAATAATTTTCCTTTTTATGTATTTATTGTAACATATTCATTTTGTTTATCCATTTATCTGTTAGTGGACACCTGGGTTGCTTCTACCTCTTGGATATTTTGAATAGTGCTGCTTTGAACATGGATTTGTATATATTTGATCACAAGCCTGTCTTTAATTTCTTTGAATAAATACCCAGGTGTGATAATATTGGCTTATGAGATAATTCAGTTTTGAATTATATGAGGAAATTTCATACTGGTTTCCATAGTGGTGGCACCATCTTACATTCCCACCAGCAGGGTTCGAGTCTCTCATTTCTCCACATTCTCACCAACACTTTTTATTTTGGGACAATTTTTATTTTATTATTTTGTTTTTAAAATTATAGGTATTTTTACCTTGTTTTCTGTGTTTTGGTGTTATATGGAGGAAATCATTGTTGAATGCAATCTCTAAAAATTTTTTTTTTTTATTTAAGCATATTATGGGGTACAAAAGTTTAGGTTACATGTGTTGCGTTTCTCCCCTCTTCTCCCCCAGAGTCAGAGCTTCAAGCTTGTCCATCCCCCAGACAGTGCGCATCACACTCATTATATGTGTATATACCAATCTCCCCTACCCCTCCCACCTGCCCGATGCCTGATAAATGTTATTCCTATATGTCCACTTAGGTGTTGATCAGTTAATACCAATTTGCTGGTGAG
>CAUYPO010035439.1:0-24386 GCA_963574435.1 Cheirogaleus major | reverse complement strand
TCCTTCTCCTCTTCCTCCTCTTCCTCCTCCTTCTCCTCTTCCTCCTCCTCCTCCTCCTCTTCCTCCTCCTCCTCCTCCTCCTCCTCTTCCTCTTCCTCTTCCTCCTCCTCCTCCTCCTCCCCCCTGGCTGAAGTGCTCTTTTCCCATGGCTCTGACACCCAGAGGCGCTGACCTCCAAGGCAAAAGCACACCTGGGCATGCTAGGACCTGACACATCACTTAGGGGCCACACACCCCCCCGAATGTGAGCACTAACTTGGGGTAAACCTATAAACAGGTTCAGTGGCAGCTGCACTTTCCTGGTGGACACGGCACACGGCACTTCAGGTAGGCCTGGGCTGAACCACCTCACTTTTGGCATTGTGGAGCGGACAGACAGGACCCCAAGTGGTGTCCTGAGAGCCTCACGTCTTAGCACTTGTTCGGAGCCTGCGAGGGCTTGTACGGCCCAGAAGACAGACTCCCTCTGTGTGGCCCCCAGACCAGAGGCCTGTTGGGGGGCCAGACAGCCCCTCCAAAGGTTCCTGGGGGAGTCCAGTGACATTGCCCTTGGTCCTGGGAATCACTCT
This sequence comes from Cheirogaleus major, assembly GCA_963574435.1. NCBI lineage: Eukaryota > Metazoa > Chordata > Mammalia > Primates > Cheirogaleidae > Cheirogaleus > Cheirogaleus major. The sequence goes on along the minus strand of CAUYPO010035439.1, from coordinate 23,817 downwards.
CATGATCAGGAGGCAGTGGAACACCTGAGGCCGGGTGTCCGCCATCCCCAAGGTATGAGTGGCCACTGGAGGAGTGAACTTGAGCCACGGCAAAATAAAGACTGTGCATCCACTGGGTCCTTTGGCTGGGAGGTCCCCATGGCCACCTGCTGGCTCTGGGGTCCTGTCTGTGACAGGGGCTGGCGCAGGGCGGGACTCACGTTCCTGCAGGCGGCAGCACTGGGGTGCTCAGCAGGGGTCCCGTTTGCTCAGCCCACCTGCAGCGAGCCCGGCCTTCCATAGGCACCGGGTCCACACAGGAAACAGTCCTAAAGCCTTCTGTCTTTGCTGGTCCCAGAAGCAGCAGGGAAATCACCGGAGGCAGACACAGCAAAGCAGGGAGCAGGGTGGCGGGGCGGGGACAGAGAGAGTCAAAGGTCAGGGTCGATGCTGGGTGACGTTTCAGTAAAGGTGGACGGAAGAGAAGAAACAAGCCGTGAAGACTCTTGGGGAGAGCACTGTGGGTGGGAGCGCAGGAGACGCAAAGGCCCTGAGGTAGGGGCAGCCATGGTTTGGGCCAGGAGAACAAGACCAGGGCACTAGGGCGGCTCAGGGGGCTTGAAGGTGACAGTAGAGTGGGGGCCACCAGGAAGTTTCCAGCAGAGGAAGGGTGTCCACGGTGGCCTGCTCCTAACGTGTGTTTGGGGCTGGGCTGGGGAGAGGGGAGGTGGCCTGTGCCGGGTGACACGGGGGGGGGGGACGGCCCATATGGCAGAGCAGACTGCGACTTCAAAGGACGAGAAAGAGACCAGCCGAGGACGACGCCAAGGTTCGGCCTGAGCGGCTGGGAGGGTCCGAGTGACCATTCTCCCTCCGGACGAAGGAAGGGGCGGCAGGTTCTGGGAGGCGCCGGGCACAGGGAACTGAGTGTCCACGTGGCGCGTGCGTGCCACGCTGCATGCAGAAAGGACGCTCGCACCAGTGATAACTTTATCCTTGAGATCACTGAAACGCTGACGGATTAACTCTGGAGACGTCGTGTCGTTCCCGGGTACGCGATCCTCCCAAACTCCCACAGCCCACGAGGGTGCTGAACTCTAGCGTCAAACCCAGTTTACGAAAATTGCTGGGAGCCGAATACCCAATTATTACACGCAGGCGTGCTCCCCACGGAGCCAGCGGCCCAATTTCTTAATTTGCTGACTCGATCGCATCAGCTGGTGATGGAGATTGGTTTGGCTCTTTGGAGATTTTCTTCTGGCTCCATTGGCGACGGAGGGTGGCAGAGATTAGGGCTTTCTGTTCCAGATTTTGGGGGTAATTCCTCGCCGCCTGTGCATGTAAAATGAGGAGCTCCGGACGTGCTCCTGGTCCAGATAAACTGAGAGTACGATTTTCTCCAGCTGCAAGACGGGTAAAGGGAGGCAGGAGTGTCCGCCCTCCCTCTGCGCCCCCCTTCCTCCCTCCCTCCCTGCAGAAAGTCAACCGCCTGGTGCCCGGCAGGCAGCTCCAGGGGCAGGTGTGCAGTTTGACCAGCGAATGCAGCAGGGCGGGGGAGGAGGAGGGGAGGACAGACAAGTCCCTGGTCCTGGGCCGCAGAGAGAAGCCCGTCGTCATATGCCGGGCACCCTTGGAATGAAGGCAGGACAGTCTGCTTCTCAAGTCTGCAGCAAGGAGGGGGCGTGTGAAGACAGAAGCGGTCCCCGGCCTCGCCAGCTGCCTCCACTGCCCTCCGCGCCCCGCCCAGAGCCCTGGGCCCGGCCGGCAGGCAGAGCAAGCTGTCAACGTCTCCGCCGCTGCTACTTGGGGACAGTGGGCTGACGAAGCCGGCTCTCGCCTGGTGGGGGGAGCGGAGTCGGCGCCACAGTGAGAACAAGACCCGCACGTGGAGCAGATGGCTGGGTGCGCCCGGCTCTGTTTCTGGGGCTGTTTACATACTTAAGTGACTCATTTTGACATGTTATACCACTAATGGAGTCTTTCAGTGCGACCCAGTAAACTCTGCCGCACAGACGGGGCCGCACGGCGTGGCTTCGGGCCGGCGCCGTTTCCACTCTCCCAGCGGCCGTGAACACGGCCCCGGCTTGAGTGACAGTGACCAGTGCGTCACCGGGAGGGGCAGTGGGGGAAACCTTCCCGCGACGTCTAATCACAGCCCCAACTGGAGATACTCAGTCTCACCTCCTGCGGCACCAGAGTAGGTAGCATCTCAGCAAGCTGGGTCCCGCTGTCCCGTGGGTCCGGGCAGGGCCAGTGCCACCGCAGTGGCTCTCCCGAAGCCAGCAGGCAGCTGCCGACGCTCAGGGTCACTCTCTGTGTCTGGAAACCGAGCCTTCTGCGGACAGGAGCCAGCGGCCCAGCCAGGTTCCCAGCACATCACGGCGTTCTGGGCAGACGTCCCGCCGCAGAGAGAACTTCTCCCCGACACGTCGTCGGGGCTGCGGGCAACTCAGGGGGCGGCCAAAGCACACAGCGCGCGGGACAGAGAGAACCAGGCTGAGAAAGAGGAGACCCGTGAACTGATTTGAACCGAGCCGGGCTCGGCCGCGACGGCTCTGGGCACAACTTCAAGCAGCGTCTTAAGTTTCCCAGGCCGTTCGCGAGCTCTGACTCAGCAGCCAGGAAATCAGAAACAACCGGAGAATCGGGCCGTGGAGGGCCCCGCATCCTGGCTGGACCTCGTCTGCACCCCGGACCTGCAGTCGGCACCCGGCGGAGGGGGGGCCGCAGCCGTGCCGTGCAGAGCTGGGGGGCGGCAGGGCTTGCTGTCGTCATTATCAGTCATTGCGAACCTGCCCCCGTCCAGCTACTTGCAGAAATAAGATGGGAAAGTACAGAAAGGGCATCAGAGTGAGCCTCTTGCGAGGCGGACTTGAGCCGATAGTGTCAATCACAGCGAGTCAGAGATCAGCTAACTCCCTGTTCACAACCGAACCTGTGCACTGACTGGGCACCAGGGTCACTTACGATCCTCCCTTTCTGCTTCTGCAGTCACCAGACCGAGCCCTGAACTCCACAGTTAAAAATGTTCATGCTGCAAACACACCCCTTCCAACTGTGTGAGAAATTGCCCTCCGGTGCGAGTTCCAGGCTGTGCCATGGCTGTGGCGTTGTCACTGTGGCTGTTGTCATTGATATTGGCTGTTGCTGTTGCTGTTGTTGCCGTTGTTGCTGTTGTTGGTTGTTGCCATTGTGTGTTGCTGCTGTTGTGTGTTGCTGCCCTTAGAGCAGGAGAGCAGCAGACAGGCTGAGACCGGATCGGGCCTTGCAGAAGGGTGCAGGAGTCAAAGCGAACAACCCTCAGACAGAAGTTGACTAGGGCTGCCAATAACCACAGACGAGAACTGGCTCTAACCAGCGTGTCAGCAGTCTAGGTCGCCGGACCTGACCTTTGGCTTCTGCATCGTGATTTTACAATTTCTCCACCCTTGACATCTCCAGGACAGTCTGCAACAACCGTATAAAGGATGAGAACGAGAGGGAACACAGTTCTAGGAATTAGTGTTCACGTTCCTAGCGGGACCCAACCCCTTAGCCTTGAAGGCTCCTCCCCTCAGCTGGTGGGACTTCCTACGACCGCGGGACACTGGCGTCACCAGTGTCCTGCAAGTCAGCGGCCAGCCCTCCTGTATCCAGAGCCGCGTGTGTGCTGTGGGTGAGAGAAATAAGCACAGATTTCAAAGACCTACCATCCGCTGTGGTGAGTCCCACGGACACCACCACGCTGGAAACTTTTGGTTCCAGCCCCAGAACTCAGGGGATGGACACAGGGGCTGGGTGGGGCCCTTGCTGCCTTCTCCCCCCTCAGCACCCAGGGATTGCAGCACCTGGGGCTCGTCCCCACCTGGCCGACTCCACACAGCCAGGACCCGTCTGGCCACCTTCTGTGAGGGGCGTCCCGAGTCCTGAACGAAAGCAGCATCGGCGGACGCGGAGAACGGCGCCTGCCGTCTGCCGGACACACAGGACTCGTCGGCAGAAGCGCGGGGTGAGGAAGGAGCGATGCCAGCCCGCTGTTCGTCACCCCAAGTGTCCCCTCCAGTGCCAGCGCCTTCCTCGACCCCCTCCCCTTCCTGCTTTCTCAGCAGCTTTAGAAGACTAGGGAGAATGAGAGGCCTCAGAGGTGCGTCCCGTGACCCTCTCGGTGCAGCTGTGCGGGGAGGTGGAGGCGAGTTCGGGGCAGGGGTTGGGGGGAGGTGGAGGTGAGCTCAGGGCGGGGTGGGGGTCTTCTCTGTTTTATAATTTACTTTTTGGAAGACTATATCTTTCCAAAAGAGGGATCGTTTTTCCCTGCACTATAAAAATTATTTCACTCTCTGAAGCTGAGAAGTAAAATTTGGGTAAATGGTCAGATAGCTCTTCTTGCCTGTGAATCTCAGCCCGACCAAGGCCCTAGCTGGCACCTGTCCTGCGTTGGAACCTCCCTCCCCAGGCCCAGGGCCGTCAGCTCTCGCCGTGGGGTCTCTAATCATCAAGATTGGAAATGCCGGGACAGGATCTGGTCCCTCTCTCCGTGCGCCCACTACTGGGGCCGGGCTCAGCCTTCCTTCCCGCACCCAGGGCAATGAGGGAGGAAGCTGCGAGCTCACCGGGGGATCTTTCTGAATAAAGCCAGTTCAAGCCGTGGACTTGAGAGCAGAGGGACCCAGAAAACGCAGATGCCAGAAGCCAAGTTTCAACTAAGCCCTGATCCAGCGTCACGACCAGCAGGTAGACACGGTGTCTAGGATATTTCAAAGCTCCCTGAAGAAGACACCCACATACAGGGACACGTTTTAGACTGCCAGTCTTGTGATGGCTGCAAAGAGACTCAGAGGGTGACCTTATCAGCCGGAGGGACTCATGATGAATCAGACACAGCAGATGCTACAGCAGGTAGGCGACACTCGCCAGGCACAAGTGACAAGGCCCACTGTGGGCTTCACGCAGACAGAGGGACGGACGGATGACAGACTGAGGCCGGGCCGAGGCCTGGGGGACCCCGCCCGGCTCCTGCAGGTTCCTCCCACGGGCCGGGTGCTGCATCGCTGTGAGCTGGGCGGCTGTGGCCCCAGCAGCACTGCCGCCGCCGGCTGGGCAGACACACGAGCAGGGAGCTGCGTGAGTTGGAACGAAGTGGGCGCTGGCCACCATGAGCTGGCTCGTGCTGCTGGCTGCGGTTCCGCCCAGGCCTGACTGCACTCGTGTGGCGCCTGCCGCAGGGCCCAGAGCCTCAGCCCCGGGCTGGGGAACAGCAGAGCTCCAAAGAGGGAGAATTCAAGGAGAAAAAGGAATAGTGAAAAAGCAAGGAGATGACCTTGGAACGCCCCACACGGCACCCTCGCGCACCGAGCCCCGCCTGCTCCTTGCAGCTGCTTGTGTGCACACTGTCGGCCGCGACCGCTCCTCCCTGCGCTCCCCGCCCGGCACGCGTCCTCCCGTCAGGGCTGCTGGCAGCCTGCAGAACAATGGATGACCGGGACCCATGTGCACTCCGCAGCCAGATGTTGCAGCCCCAGCAACACCTGGAAGAGCCGCAGGGCGGAGAGCAGGTGACCTTCAGGCAGCCGAGACAGCTGCCTCCCGAGCCATGGGCGTCCGCCCACCGCGGCGTCCGCCAGCCCCTCCAGCCGCAGGCGCCGGCGTGTGTCCGACCAGCGCCTGCCCACGTCGCAGCTAGGGGGCCGCAGAGCCGCCATCTGTTAGGGGCTGGGGGCTCCCGCCTTACCTGGGAAGTTGGACTGAACTCCAGATCCTTTCCCACCTCTCAGCCCGTGGGCCTGTGGCCACCAGGACTCCAGGTGTAGCTGTTGTCACTGAGCACCAACGATGGCTAGAACTAGTGGTGGGTGTGTTAGCTATTGTGATGGCTTTCTAGAAACCTGGGAGGCGGGATTGCTCTCCCCTGGTGACCCCCAGAGAACACTGAAGGTAACGAGTTACTGGATCTGCCCAGCTCTATGCAGCAAATAAGGCACCATCAGCCCACATCTCCGGGGCCCAGGTTCCCCTGCGTCCTCTCGTGTCCCGGGCAGACCCCAGCCTGGCACCGAAAAGCAGAAAACCGCAGATCCTGACTCAGCTGCAACGAGCAGTTTTGACATCAGATTAGGAAGAGCACAGAGTAGCATGTGAATATAAACCAATGTCGGTCCTCCTTTAGCCTTAAAATGCAAGTATTATCGTTCTAGGTGGCATTTATTACTCAGCAAACCACTCTGGGAAAGTACCCAGGTTTTAGACACTGAGACAGTTTCCAGGCTGGTCGGACATCACCAAACGCTTTCAGGGAAAGCCTGTCCCTGGGCTCAGCTGCCTCCAGGACCGGCACGCAGCGAACGTCCAGGGGGCAGCCAGGAATGTCCCAGGACCCCGAGCACAGCAGCCGCACTGCTCTGCTTGGGCCTGGAGGAGGAAGCTCTTTCCTCGTGCCATGTCCCCTGTCAGTGCCACATGGGTCAGATGGCCACTCAGAGTCCTGCTCCCGAGTGTGGCTAGCAGCTCCTACGTATAGAAACCCCTGTGGCCTGACAGCCACCTTGAAACACGGGGTTTAAACAGCAGCCGTTTCCTGCCTTGTCCTAGTCTGTCTCGATGGCAGGCAGCTGGGTTTTCTCACGCCGGCTGGTCTGGGAGAGCCACACTCATGCGTCTGAGCCTCCTCTGAGTGGCTGCAGTCTTGCTCTGCGGGTGCCATGAACTGAGCCGTGTCCCTTCAAAATTCATATGCTGAAGCCTTGATCTGCAATGTCACAGGGTTTAGATACAGGGACTCCAGGGGGCTAAAGAAGGTTGAATGAGGTCCCGAGGGTGGGGCTCTCGTCTGATAGAACTGGGGTCCTTATAAGAAGAGAAAGGAACACCAGCTCTCTCTCCTCTGCCACGTGGGGACACAGCTGTCCATAGCGGGGAGGGGCCCTCCCCAGAGACCACCCCAGGGCAGCCTGGTCTCCAGCCCCCAGAACCAGAAGAAAATCCGTGTCTGTTGCATAAACCTCACGGCCCGTGGGGTTTCCCCGGCAGCTGGGCAGAGTGGCCCTTCATACGGTAGTCTCGGGGACTGCAGGTGGGACAGAGAAGCTGGCAGGTCCCTGCAGACCTGGGATGGGGACACGCACAACCTCGTGTCTGCCACATCTGTGGGTCAAAGCAAGGGACAGCCAGCCCTGGCTAAGACGGTGTGGACGTCTCTCCGCCTCCCCTGGGAGGGGCTGGGGGGCGTGTGGCACCTCCTAGTCAGACCCAGGTGTGTGTGTGTTTGCTTAATTAGCAGACTTTATTTTTTTAGTAGTTTTAGGTTTATAGAAAAATGAACAGAAAGTCCAGAAAGTTCCCACATATCCTCTCAACATCCTCCACGCCACGGCCCCAGGTCCCCCGAGGTTACCGTCCTGCGTTAGTTTGGTGCACTGGCTGCAACGGGGGAGCTCGTATCCCTGATAGTACCGTGTGAGCGACTGAAGTCCGTGGTCTGCATGAGGCTTCACACTTGGTGTTGCGCAGTCTACGGTCTTGCACAAGTCTGTGGCGTATCCACCACTGCAGCGTCACCTAGAGTAGCTTCACCGTCCCGAACGTCCTCTGCGCTCCCTCGCCCACCCCTCCCCAAAACTTCTGGCAACCACTGGTCTTTTACTGTCTTCACACTTTCGCTTTTTCTAGAACGTCATATAGTTGGAATCACAAAATGCAGCCTTTTAGGACTGGCGTCTTTCACAAAAGCGTACGCATTCAAGTGTCCTCCGTAACTGTGCACAGGAGCCGTGGCAGCTCGTTTCTTTTTAGCACTGAATAATATTCCATTGCCTGGGTACACCAGTTTGTCCATCCATTCATCTGTTGAAAGACATCTTGGGTGCTTCCAAATGTTAGCAATTACGAATAACAACGCTGCTATGAACATCCATGTGCAGGTTTTTTGTGGACAAAAATTTTCAACTCATGTGTACGAACATTAAGACGTGTTACTGGGGGATCTTGTGGTAAGAGTTTGTTTAGTTTGTGAGAATTCCATGAACTCTGCTCTGCACTGCCGTCGGGAATAGCTCTGCCACTTTGCACGGTGCAAGGTCCCCGATAGCCATCTCTTTGCAGAGTCTAGTGCCATCAGAGCTTTGGATTTTGGCCATCCCGACAGGTGTGTGGCAGCACCTCCGTGTTAACATGTGGTTCTCTCGAGACAGGATGCTGAGCGTCTTGTCATGTGCTTATCTGCCGTCCACATAGCTTCCTTGGTGAGATGTTGGTTCAGATCTTTTGCCCGTCTTTTAACTGAATTGTCTGCCTTCCTATTGTTGAGATTTAAGGGTTTTTTTTTTTTTTTTTTTTTTTTGGTATATTTTCAATACCCATCTTTATCAGATATATGTTTTGCAGATTGTTTTATCTCTGAACATCATTGATTGTAGAGTAGAAGTTTTTAATTTAAATGAGATCACACTTAGCACGTTCAGGTCGTAACCCGGTGGAGAACCCTGGACACGGTGGGTACGAAACTAATGGGAGTCCTGGAGGCCAAAGGCTGTGATCGCGCAGACAGCCTCTCCTCTGGGCACTGTCCCTGGTCCCTCCAGGGCACAGTCCAGCCCCTAGTTCCTGATGCAGTTTCTGACCTGGTGACAAGGATCTGCCACTTTAACGTGGAACAATGAGCATGCATAGCAGATGTCTTCCACGCAGGGAATTCCGCTGCAGCCCTGCCCGGTGCAAACCATGTTTACCTCTGACTCTGGCGCAGTTCGGCAATTCATCCAGGAAGGGCCGCTGGGCCGTCTGCAGCTGCCCCTCGGTGCCTGGAGAGAGCACGCGGCGCCGTCGACCTTGAGAGGGCAGGCAGACGGTGAGAAATGAAGCTCGGCAGCTGATTCATGAACCGCCGTGTAAGAGCATAATGCAAACACATTGTGCATAAAGGAGCTGTGGTTTGCATGTGTGGTCATTATAGCTTGGAGCTCCGGTTTTCAACAGAACCCACTATAAAATTAGCTCCTGGGGGGTGGGCAGTGGGGTTTTCTTTGCTCTGTCATAAAACAGCCCAGGTTGTGGCATGTGCACGTGCTCACACATTTGGAAAAGCTCTTCCACATCACCAGTTTCCTGTAAGGGAAGCGCCAGGGCTCGCAGCCTCCGGCAGGACTGGAGCCCGGGCTGACAGGGCAGGAGCCTGGCCACGGGCAAGGATGGTGAGCAAAGTGGAAATACCCACAGCCGCCCTTGCTCGGGGAGCTGCACACACGAGAGTGAGATTCTGTGTGTGGTTTGTCTACACAGCTGTCACCTGTGTGAAGATAGAGTCTTTGTTAGCACGTGGGACAGGGACCACACCTGGGACAGGGACTATACCTGGGACAGGGACCGCACCTGGGACAGGGACCTCACCTGGGACAGGGACCCCACCTGGGACAGGGACCACACCAGGGACAGGGACCCCACCTGGGAAAGGGACCGTACCTGGGATAGGGACCCCACCTGGGACAGAGACCACACCTGGGACAGGGACCGCACCTGGGACAGGGACTATACCTGGGACAGGGACCACACCAGGGACAGGGACCGCACCTGGGACAAGGACCCCACCTGGGACAGGGACCATACCTGGGACAGGGACTGCACCTGGGAAAGGGACCACACCTCAGATGCTCAACGGTCAGATTTCTCCCAAAGGGATTTCCAACAAGTGTTATTTTGGAGTTTAACCTTTTTTTAAAGCAGTAATATGCATTTAATACGCATTAGAAAATAGGGACGCAAATATGAAATGTTTATTTTGGTGACTGGGCAAGTGACACTTGTAGGAAACACTGTTGCGTTTTGTAGCGTTCCCACAAGCACTTCCCTGGCCTCTCTGCTGGCTGGACACTAGTGACACGTAAGGGTTCACGGGGACAAACCCAGCAGGGGAAGCATCACCTCGGCGTCCGGTGCTTCGGCAGCTCTGCAGAGTAGCGGAGGGCTTTATACAGAAACGGGGTCAAATAGCTGCCCTGCCTGTCCCCGTCCCCACTGTCACGGGGCAGCCGAGGGCAGGAGGCCGGGGCGGCACCTGCAGGACGCTGGACATCGTGGAATCAGCCGGGGGTGCTCAGAGACGGCCGAATCCTGGACACGGCATCCTAAGGCCTCAGCCACCAAAAAGGAAACTGAGGCTGAGAGATTTCAGTCTGTTTAATAAGAAATTTAAGCTCAGATGCTGCTCATAGATCTGTTGGCAACACGTGTGTTTGCTGTCCCTACGTTTGGAAAGTAAAATCTATTGCTAGAAATAAAATATGAATAAATGGTCAAATGTAGAACTTCTCATCGCCCCAGGGCCGACTTTCCTCAAAACCTCCCAAGGTCTAGGAGGCCTCAGGTGATAGGACTTGTGAGAGAAAACAAAAAGTGTGATGTGTTTTGGAAAACAAGAGAATAAATAAATAATCACAGCAGGGTTCTGTACGATCTGGGCTCTGATTGCTTCCGGGACTCGGCTGTCCCCACGGGCTGGGTGTCTGCACCGTCGGCCCCCTGGACAGACCAGGGCCTTGGGGGACACCTGGCCCCACACCCCGAGCTCGGAGTCACCCAATGGCCATCGTCTGGTTGAGGGTCTCGCGTCGTGGGAGCAGAGCAAAGCATCTGAGTGCAGCCCTCTTTCCCGCGAAGCAGGGACAAGGCAGGAAGACTCGCAGGCGCCTCTGCAGCAGAGGCCTGAGCGGGGACCCACTGGAAGTTCAGATGGAAGACTCTAGCCCAGAAGAAGCTTCCTCTCTGCCGGGTCGATAGACAGGGGACACTGGCTGAGCTCTCTGTGCTGGTCAGGGCCAGTTGGAACACCGGCTGTGAGCAGGTGGGGACAGGGAAGTCCTCGACTGAGTTCCTGGTCCCAGAACCACTTATGGTCCCAGAACCACTTATCCTGGTCACTGCAGGAAAGACCTCACTCCTCATTCATGTATTCATCCATCCAGGAGCTACTCATCCATGCAGCAAACACAGTGCTTAAAATTTAGCGCTGGATTCTAAAATGCAAAGTGGTCAAAGACAATCCCTGCCTGACACAGCTCGAGGTCATTCCTGATCTGTCGGGTCTGGGCTCGGTGTGCACCGGCCCTGAGCTGGCCCTGGTGACCGCAGGGAAACAAGAAATTGTCTCTGGTTTTAACCACAAAGAGGTCGCAGTGCATAAGCAGATAATTGCAACACAAGGTAACAAGGTTACAATAGAGAGGCAGAAGGCTATGGTCACCGGGTGTGGAACCGTGTGGCGTGTGCGAAACACAGTCATTCCCTGTCGCTGGCTCCCGAAGTAGGGACAGCAAGAGACTCGACAGCAATTTAGGAATGTAGTTCAGGGACCAGACTGCGAGGGACTTCAGAAGTGTAGTGAAGGCTGCAACTTTATCAAGACCGTGGGGAATCAAAATTGGATATGATGCTCTGAGTAGGGGCAGGGGCAGGTCTGAGGTGAGGCCCTGCAGGACGGGGGCGGCAGGGTGGCCCACGGGCAGGGTGGCCGGCAGGGGCTGGGGAAGTCCTAGATCCAGTAGGGTCAGGAGAGGACAGGAGGAAGGGGGATTCCCAGCACGGTGACCAAGGGACAGGAGTTTGGGAAGACGTCCCCAAGGTGTGGGCTGCAGAACCTGGGACCACAGGGCCCAGCAGGGTGGGGGGTGTCGCTTGGGGCTGTCGCTAAGGCTGCCAAGTGGATGAGGTGGAAGTCTGTAAAGGGAGCCACAAAGCTCAGTGCCAGTATGACTGCAAGTCCCTGTCTTCCCCGCAGCTTGGCTTGTTCCTGTGTCTTGGCCACTCTCGAAGGACCTGCTCACCGTGCCCACCTTGGCTGGTCAGCTGCCTGGTCACTCCCCTGCTGACAGCGAAGTGCGTCCTTCAGAAGCGTCACGGCTGGGTTAGGACAGACAGGAGAGGGCAGGAGGCTCGGAGGTCCCCATGCTTGAGTGACAGGTGGCGGGAGGGCTGGAGAGCAGGTGGTCTCTACCCTCCACTGCGGCGAGATGCTCAAAGGGGATTCAGGGTGTGGGGAAGAAACCCAAGGCCCCTGCCAGGGACGGAGCAGACGTCAGGCTGGGGGCGGGGCAGGTCTTCCCCAGAAAAAGCAAACTGGTGGAGACTGAGCCGTGGGCAGGCCCGAGTGCCCGTGCAGACCCAGGAACGCACCCCAAGAGGGGACATGGCCAAGAAGGCGGCCTCTGTGTCCCTCACCCCACACCGCAGGGAGCCCCCACTCCAGGCTCTGCAGAAGGCTTGAGCCCCTGCGTAGCTCTTGGTGTTGTCTCAGCGAACGTTTGCACTCCAGCCGGGGAAACGGATGCCAGCTTCCCTAAGGTCTACATTGTGGTCCCCCATTGACCCCTCTCATGACGCTAGGGGGGTCCCCATCATTACGACCATTGCACAGGTAAGAAAAATGAGGCTCCCAGACTAGGAGCTGTTAAAGGTCCTGCCCGAGTTCGTGTGACTCCAGCGAGGGCCAGCGAGGATCCACCCCACTCCCAGCGCTTGCGGTTGTGTCCCCGTGAGCCATGCTGTGGCGTGAGGCCCCGGGACACAGGGCAGTGCCGGGACGAAATGGCCCAGAGCCCAGCGATGCTCCCCCAGAGCCTAGGCTCGGCCACGGGAGGACGGTGTGTCCACACTGGCTTCCCTGACGCCAAGGACGACGTGTTCCAGTCTCTGTGATGGGGACCCTCGTCCCAACTCCTGGAGCCTGAGCACGGTCCACTCACCTGCTACCAGGAGACATTTCCTGACCCCGTGAGGGTTCGCCAGCAGCGGCATCCGCAAGGACTGCAGGTTGAGGAGGCTGCGGCCGCTGCTGGACCCAGCTGGGCTGTGGTTTTCCTGGAGACGCCCTCGCCGTGTTCCCGGCAGCCCAGCGCGGCGCCCAGCGGAGCACATTCCTGCGCTGTTTGTTCTGACCGCCTGCACGAGGGTTTCCGCGAGGACGGGGAGGGCAGGCACAGAGGGGTCCTGCCGGCCCAGGTCTCCTAGGGGGAATGTCCAGCCCCCACCAGCTCTCACACCCCATCCTGGGACCCATCTGCGAGTAGGTGTTGGAGGTTCTTGGTTTAGGGAAGTTGCAATACAAATGGAGTCCTTCCGGAAAACACTGGGGACCGCTGAGCATGCAAGGACCCGGCCCTGGACCGACACTGCCCAGAGATGTTGTTGTTTCTCCTTTAAAGGCGACCAGAAATATGGAATCTTAATAATAATCATCATAATAATAAACGGTAAGTTTTCCATCTAGAATGTCCTCACTCCATTAACCATTTTTGAAAGCTTTGTTAATAGAAAGGAAAAGTCAGGAAAAAAAAAAAAGAGAATCTTTAGGAAAAGTAAATGCCTTCCCCTTGATCCGAGAAGCCCGTGGAAATTCCTCGGGAAAGGCGAGCCGGCAGTCCTCACACCTGCCGCCTTCCTCCGCCGGCTCATTAATCACGGCCTGTTACTGTAATTTTAATGAACGTTGATCTTATTTTCTTTGTATAATCCAATTACTTTTGTTTTCTTAGCCAGCATCGGGGATCTCTCAGTTTCCAGCTTTCTGCCAGCCAGTGCCCTTTAGACAGGAACAATTCAATTCATTATCATTAAGTCTCTACTTTTAATACCACTTTGGGGGAAAATCAGTGAAAGAAAATCCGTCTGGCACAGCCCGTGCGTGGTGCGGCGGGAGGCGGTCTGTTCTGAGCACCTGAGCGATCCCAAGCCGCCGTCCGCCGGCCCCTAATGTCATTCCGAGTGTGCAGCTCATTAACTGCCCGCCCTCTGGCAGCCCCACTGGTCGGGGGAGAAATGGAGAGTGGAATGGTTGTGAGATGGTCACTCTGGAGGGATGGAGCTGGGTCCACGACTGGAGCTGCCAGGCTGGGCCGGGGTAGCCGGGGAGGAGGGAGTGCCCCGTGCGTGTGTGCACGTGTGTGCGCGTGTGTGTGCACGTGAGTGTGTGTGGTGCATGCACGCAGGTGTGTGCATACACAGGAGGCCACCACGTCATTCCAGCGATCCTGTCCCTCTCTCATGACCTAGCCTGGTGGCAGCAACGACCCCAGGCTCACAAGCGGGGCAGAGGCCGACCGTGCGTGCTCACCGACGTCAGTGGACACGCGGAGCGGCCTCTGCGGCTGTTTCCCTGGACAGACGAATGCAACTGTTAGAAACCTGTTTTCTTCTTCTCTCTCAGGAGCAAATGCTCATCGACTCAAAAACCGAAAGCCGTACCTGACGCTCCTTCTCCTGCTTACCCAGTGCGTGCGGCTGCCTCCTGGTCCTGCTCCCTGCTGGGGGTGGTCTGCGCTCACTCGGACCCCCGGCCTCTCTGTGCCTTTGGCCCCGAACCGCCCGTGTCCAGCGCCTCCTGCTGGCGGGATGGACGCGGCGGGCAGGTGCAGGCGCAGCCGCGGGGCCATCGTGCAGCCTGGACGTCCCCCCCCCCCCCCGGACGCTGCAGGACTCAACTGAGGGTAACCCGAGGCCCGGGGGAGGGTGGGAGAGGGACACAAAGTGTCTCCTAAATGCCAAGTAACCTTGTTCGAGCCGCAGAAGTAACTGAGAACCCGACTAACCTGCACTGGTCAGCAATCACGCAGAAGGTTAAAGTCCGAATTTACGAGGAGATGGCCGAGCCCACGAAACGCAGCAGGGACCCCCTGGGGGAATCGCCGCGGCCGCCGGCTCGGAGGACAACCGGGACGGAGAGCTTGTGCAGAGATGTCAGGGTTCACGGGGAAAATGAGTGAAGATGCAGGGTCTTACTGGGTAATAAACACTAAAGTATGCACCATTCCTGAACAATTAGTCGTTGAAAAGAGCACAGCGTCTTTTCACAGGGACACGTCCTGTGCTTTGTGGAAAGCGTGGCATGCGTGCTGGGAGGCCCCGGCAGTGAGGGACATGAGCTCACTCTCTGTCCACACGCCACCGGAGCGGCCCTCGGACTGCCCGGCAGGACTCCCGACCGGACACTTAGGGCTTGGCCGGGTCACTTCCGCTGCACGCATTTCTGCGGCAGAGATGACGTTTCGCAGACAGGGCCTGCCGCCGCGAACGGTCCCTCAGCAGAGTCGGGTCCATGTCGTGTTTCTCATCTGCCGTTTGTTAAGGCACAATGATCTGCTTCAATTTCTTCCATGTCTCTGGACAACGTGAAGATAACGGAAATGATTCGTTGAAGGCACTGTCTAAACTCTGAAGCTGTAAGCAAACACAGGGAATTGTCATTATAAAAACATTTTTGTGTTTTTAATTATTTCATTAAAATAAAAAATAAGCCCTGAGGTGGTTTGCGCAAACGTGCGCAGAGAAACCTTCACGGGTGCGCAGATCACCTCGGGGGGCTTGCTAAAAGTGGAGTTCTGATCCGGCAGGTGGGGTGGGGGAAGCCTGAGATCTCGCACCTCTGACAGGCTCCCAGGCGATGCCGCGCTCGCCCTGGACTGGACTGTGAGCGGCAGACGCCGAGAGGATGGGCCCGAAGCCACGCGCCTGCCCTCCCAGCCTGGCGAGTGGGGCTGGGTCAGCACCTGCCGCGCGGAGTTGCCATGAGAGTCGGAGGCCTTGAACCACGTCACGCACCCGTTTTCCTGCCTGACACAGAACTGGCAAAAGGTTTCAGCTGTCGCCAAGGCTGTTGAGTTTTCTTTATTCAATCATCGGGTGGTGCTAGATATATGCTGATATTGGGTCTTGGTAAAAATATTGCTTATTTCGAAGCCATAAATTGCTATTTTCTTGTGAATAATATGTGTAAACTAAACCTTAATTTTAATGACCCAAAATATATTATTCCATATTAAAAGTTTGATAAATAAATTATTGCATTTTATTTATACTGTTTTAGAAGCATTCTTTATATTGAATTAGATTAGTTTTTGCAAAATCAGTTTTAGAATAAGTCTTTAATCTCTAAAAAGTAATGTTATTTACAGCTTAAAATAAACCGCCACCTTATTATTTGGTTTTTCCAGCGCAAATGCATAGGCTGCTATTAAATATCGCCATATCAGACGTAGGGTTTCTCTCTATTTTGAGATTGTTCTTCTCTTTCAAAAATGGCAATTTTTCAACTTGAAGTCCCTTTATTTTTTTTAAGCTTACTTTTATATATTTTTTAATACTCATATATATATACCTTAGTGGCAAAGGTTGGGGTCTCAAGAGGCAGGTGGTAAAACTGAAGCCAGATACACTTGACTTAAGTCCTTTAGATATAGATATTAAATCTATATCTTAACTCTTGCTGCACTATAATGTACTTGTGAAACTTCTAAAAATGTCAGTGCCTTGTCCTCACCCAAGAATTCCAATCTAATTGTCTGGAGTGTGGCCTCGTATTGGTATTTTGGGGATTCCTAACGGGTACCCAGAGTTTAGAGCCGTGGCCACAGCTGGCTTCTCTGCCGCTCTTCTCTGGTTTCGTCCCCATTGTGTATGTCTGGAAACTACCAGACAGCCCAGTTCTCGTGATCCTCCTGACACCATGGCAACAACCCAAGGTGGGCTGGACCAAACACGTTTTCAGTCACGTTCAATTCTCAAACTCTGCAGGTGCAAAATGTGCATTAAATCTGTTTACTGTCCATATGCATTTAGTTTATTAAACTTGCCAGAGTATTTTGCTGCTATCTTTGAAGGGATTACAGAATAAGTGGAACAAATTCTAATAGGCAGTAGTTTCTCCCACACCGGGGATTTCTCTTGCATGTGCCTACAAACTTTGGGAACTTTACTGTGCCCAGGATTTCAGACCTGGAACGAGTGTTTTATTAAAGATTAAGCACATGCAGAGACCCTGTAGACGTAGAGGAAACCTGGTCCAGGCAGCCTACTCTCAACATGCATATGAACCGAGTGTGAGGACTGTGGGTCAGCATGTGCATCCCTGTACAGACAGGGATGAGTTCCAAGGACAATAGATTAAGCACGTAGCTTATTAAGTAATAAAACAAATTTAAAAAACCAACACAAATAATAAAAGGAAAACACATGATTCTTCTCACCTGGCATCATCACTCTGTTCTTCACCAAAGGAGCATTGAGCTGGGTATCAAAATCCAGACCATATGCTTTCTTCGCTTTCTAGGCTGAAGTGATCTTGGAAGTATTGCTTATTGTCTGGTCCGATATTTGGCCTTTTATTATATGTTGCTTTGTGAAAGCTTTTACATTTTTTATAGTATTCTTGTTTGAATATTTTCTTAACAAACTTTGCTTGTTTTTAACTTTGTTTCCTCCCCTAATATTTGCAGAATACCTACCTTTTATGCATTTCATTTTTCCATAGTCACTGAAACAATAATTTGCATAACTGGAGTATTAAGAAAATTGTTTTTCTTATGCATTTCAAGACATAGAGAAACAATTGAAAACAATCCATAGGTTTAAAACTAAAAACTAAATGTCTCATCATTGAAATTAACTAAGTAGTGATGTCAGCAAGATGGCAGAACAAGAAGTCCCCTCCCAGAAAGTCTGCCTAGCAACTATGTAGAGAGACAAGAGCACATTTGGGAAAAATCTCACACTCAAGAGTATAGCTGAGACAGCCTCTTAGATCACAGAACCGAGACAGGCTGCACCAGAAGGGTAAGAGGAACCGTTCCACTTTGTCCGGTCATCCCTCCCCCAAGCCAACACAGCTGCACACAGGGAGGACTCCCCTGGGCCTGTGGTGTCCACAGAGGGGAAAGAGGACACCCAGCTTCCCAGGAATTCTGAGATGCCCTGCAGGAGGCTATTTCTGTCTCTCTTCTCAGGAAACGAGGAGGGTGTCTGCAGGGCTGCACCACTGGGGCCAGCGGGAAACAAGCAGAGGGTGGGACTCACAGAAGCCAGCACTTGGATCCCGGCAGTGCCTCTGTGTTCCTGTCTGCCGTAGCACCTACCAAAGGTGCCAGCCACAGCATAGCCCACCCACAAAGGCAGGCTGGTTGCTGCCAGGGCATGGTTGTCACTTCTACCTGGCTTGAGTACCTCGCCAGCCACCCTGCCCAGCCTCAGAGCCCAGCCCGGCTCTCTGCCCAGGCAGGGGTGCAAGTTGTGACCACGCGTTTCCACGGAGCGTGATCTCTGACATCACCCATCCTGAGCAGCTGAGCAGTGACCTGCCCAAGCTCAGAGTCCAGCCTTCACCCCTGCCTCACTGCAGAATCCAAACAGTGGTGCCACCTGGCCAGGGGATATGACCTGTGGTCCTGCCTCGTCAGAGCTGAGAGCAGTGCCCGCGGCAGTCCTGCCTGGCGCAGAGCCTGGCCAGCGGTCGCACAGGGTGGGTAGCCCAGTCGGCGACCACCCACCCTCAGAGCACAGGCAGTGGCCAGCCCAGCTGGAGAGTCTGACGGCTGTCTCTGTGTGCCCACAGTCTGAGGCCACACAGGTGAACTAGACTAGTGCTCTTGACCCAACCGAGGTTGTGGCCTCAGGGCCGGGCGGTGGACACGGGGGGAGATGAGAAATGACCATTCGGTCCTTCACCGATTGCTGGGATAGTAAAATCCAAGCGGAAAGTAGCCCCGGCCAGGGAGGGCAGGGCCAGGGAGAGCTTACAGATACCTCCTGGAGATGCAGTGCCTTGGGTGGCATGAGAAAAATTAGCTGGAGTGGCGCGTGGGTGAGGGATAGTGAGGGCCACAGACACGGGGTCTCAGGCACAGTCAGGGAGGCTCGAGGTGGGCTGGAGGTCACCAGGGGCCCAGTGGCGAGGCCCTCAAGCCACGGTAGGGTTCAGGCCTACCCTGTGGGGAGGCTGGCTTTGACCACGTAGGACAGCTGCTCCGCCTGCCGTGAGTGTCCTCATGCCCGCCAGGGGGCGCCTGTGGCTGTGTGGGTGCACACAGAGCCTGTGGGGGGGAGGCTGAATGTTGGGGGCACTTAGGGGTCTCCTGAGTGTGATGACGCCCCCCAGCTTCAGGCACTGGGGGAGGAGAAGATGAGGCCGATTTCAGACGCCATCGTGGGAGGCGTCTGGCGGACCCCACCTGGAGAGGACACTTGTCTCTGTCCACGTGGCTCAGGGTCCCAGGAGCGAGCGTGGGAGGGGCCAGCCACCTGGGAGTGGCCGGCGAGGACAAGCGGGTCCAAGGTGGCAGCAAGGCGGTCAGCGGGCGAGGATGGGTGGAGAGGTCTGAGCAGGTGCTGCGACTCCAGGGCAGGACGGAGGAGGAAGGGCGCTGAGCAGGGGCAGTGGGGCGGGGGAACCACGGGAGTGACGTGAGTAGAGCCCTGGTCACCAGGAGAGCCGGAGGAAGGAGGGATCTGGGGCAGTGTGGACTGAGGACGCAGGAGACGTCAGCCTGACCCCAGCTCCACCCGGCTCTGTTGTCCCTGAGAGCTGCAGCGGCTGATCGGCTGTGTGAGATCGGACGAGAGGACGGCAAAGTGTCAACGCCACGCGTGAGTCCCTGTTCTGGGTTGAGAACCCCTTCCTCACTGGGGTGGGGGTGACGGGTTGTCCCTGGAGAGGCACGAGGGACCGGGTGGTCCACAGGCTGCCCGGGAAGGGCACACACACCCGACACGTGGGACGGGTTGACCAGCCCTGCGGTCTTCAGTTTTTAGGAAGGGCGGAGAAGCCAAAGCAAGAAAAAAATAATAAATAAAGGGACAAAAAGGAAGAAAGGAAGGGAGGGATGGAGGGAAGGAGAAAGACAGTGCATCCCTCCGTCTCCTGGAACGTCATTGGCATTGTAATTTAACAGTGTATTTCTGCTGGTGTCTGTTTCGCTGACAGACATCACAGGACCATTTCCAAATGCACGAGTCACCTGCTGGCTCAGGTCCTGGTGGTGACAAGCCCGCTGAGCTCTTTCCGGGATCTGACGCTGGACTCTGCTCACTGTCATGAACAACAGCACTGTGTGGTCACCACTTCCCGTCCCAGTGACACTCCTGCTCACTGCCGTCCCCCAGGGGAACCCACTGCCCAGCCGCCTGCCGCACCTTGGGGCTGGGAGCCGACCTCCACTCCCCAGAGCACCGACGTCCCCATCACCACCCCCGTGTGGCTCTTACCTCTGGGACCACCTTCTCCTGCAAGCCTCAGGCAGGCAGACGCCGCCCAGCCTCCCTGAGCAAATATTAAAGCATCAAAACCAATAACACTGCCCGGCACCATGCTAAACACATCCACCTTAATTATGTTTGATGTTTGCACAAATTTTACACATTTGCTTTTTGTTTTCACGTGTATATTTGCTTCAATGTTATCTCTTTTAAACTGTAAACTAGAAGGCAAGAGAGTTATGTTTTTAATGATGTTTGCACAGGACTTAGCGTTAAATCTCAACTAGAAGAACAAGGTCAAATCAAGCAATCTGTGGGTGTTGAAGCATGCACATTTTTCCAAATCAACAATTTAAAGTGTTGGTTGTGATGTGTCCCCGTCAGTGTGGTGCTCACATGTGTGCATACCTTCCGTAACGCGTGTGTTGCACGCAGCCTGTCAAAGGCAGGCACCGCTAACACCGGCACCTGACAGACCAGGTCCCTGACACCACCCATGGCGAAGAACCACGTTGCCCCTTTGCTCCGCCAGCCAGGGGTGGAGCCAGGGTTCGAACCTCCCCAGGCTGGAACCCAGAGTCTGTTCCCTGACCTTTGTTTCTTGGTCAGTGACGACATCCTATTAATTTCCTACGCTGACGAACAAGTTGTCACGGACTTAGTGGCTTAAAACATACCTGTTTCTCATGTCACGATTTCTGCAGGTCATAGGCGTTAGCGTGGTGTAGACGAATTCTCTAACTCAGGGTCTCCCAGGGCCATGGTCTCATCAGGGGCTCAGCGGGAGGAGGCTCTGCTCCCAAGTCTGCCACGTGGCCGGCAGGTTCGTCTCTCTGCGGTTGCAGGAGAAAGGACTCTGTTTTCTTGCTAGCTGTCAGCGGGGACCACTCTCAGCTCCGAAAGGCCACCCTATGTCCCTGACATGTGACCTCACCACCGCAGGGCGGATTACTTCGTACAAGCCACACTGGGGGTCTCTCTGCTCTCGTCTGCCGAGAGGGATCCTCACGTCGCGACAGTGGCAGCCCTTGTCCCCTCATCTGTGCCGCATTCGGTGGGTCAGAAGCAAGCCCAGGCTCCACCCACAGCCCCGGGAGGGGACTGCACCGGGCACGGCTCACCGGGCCACCCTGGGGTGTTCCTGCCGCAGTGCTCTGGGAAGACAGTGCTCACGCTGGAACCTCACACAGGTAACGGCACTGGGTGAATTTTAGCTCCACCCAAGCCCGGCTTCTTTACTTGACCATCCAGGGACTGGAAGGTTGGGTCTGGACCAGACCTGGGCCCTGGCGTGGCTCTGCCACTGGCACCCTGGGGAGCCCAAGGAGGAGGGCACCGCATAGGCCCCTGTGGCCTCGTACTTTGTCACACAGGCCAGAACACTTTGACAGAGAAAGAAAACACCGTCCATAGAGTCCAGGGCAGCAGGTCAAAGCAGAACTCTCCAGATGAACATGTGCGGCCGCGCCGGCAATTCCCGCCCGTCCGGACCCATCATCATGGCGCCCAGTAGCCCAGACGCTGCAGGGGACACAGACAGCATGGCCGGGCCCTGCACACGCCCGACGGCCCAGCGTGGGCTCGATCCTGCCTCCCTTCTCAGCTCCACACGGCCTGGGGCACGCGGTTGCCACCGGCAGGGGGAGCAGTCGGACCTCTCTCCTTAAACCTTCAATGGGATCAGGTGATGTGACATGGGCAAAGGATTCAGAATGCAGAAGGCCCTGGTGAACCGCAGCCTTCATGGCTGCCACTAGGAAGGACTTGGCCGTCACATATTCTGCTGACCTGTGGTCACTTGTTGGGAGCCAGGCACAGAGGAGAAGCCCAGCCCTTCTGGAGGTGGAAACCGCCCCCTGACGGGAGAGGAGGCAGCAGACGGAGCCCAGCAGGAGTGGCTAGTGTGAAACCGAGTGGAGGTGCCTCCCCTCGCAGGGAGCAGAGGCTGGGGCAGAGGCTGGAGCAGAGGCTGGGGCAGAGGCTGGGGAAGAGGCTGGAGCAGAGGCTGGGGAAGAGGCTGGAGCAGAGGCTGGGGAAGAGGCTGGAGCAGAGGCTGGGGCAGAGGCTGGGGCAGAGGCTGGAGCAGAGGCTGGGGCAGAGGCTGGAGCAGAGGCTGGGGCAGAGGCTGGGGCAGAGGCTGGGGCAGAGGCTGGGGCAGAGGGTGGAGCAGAGGCTGGGGCAGAGGTGGCCACAGCATGCCGTGGCACCTCAGAGAGGAGGGAGTGGGGTCACGCGAAACGGCACAGGCAAAGAGTCAGGAAACATGCATAGATGTGTACATAGAGGCGGCTTCCCTAACCCATTCGATTTGTTGTCATTGCTTTTCCAATAGACATTATGACTCCATGCTCAAATCGTGAGTACCCGACACTAGTGACGTGCAAAATGTGGTTTGGGTGAGTATTGGGGCCGTGGAGTGTGGCCAGCCTGGGGAGGGCTCTGGTGAAACCCCTGTACATGTGGCCCAGGCTGGGGGTCACCAAAAGCCACGAATGGGTGAAAAAGGAGAAACAGGAGATAAGCAGGTGCAGCCGGGAGGGGCAGGCCAGGGAGTGAAGGGGTGCGGGGCAGGTGGGCCAGGGAGTGGACACCGGGCTCACCAGGGTGGTGGACTGTGTGCAGAGGACGGTCCGGCCAAAGACAGCGATGGTCACTAGTCACGATACATTACAAGATGAAAAGCAAAAGCAAAGACAATTCTTTCAAGCAGCAACAAGACCTGGAAATAATGCCACTGAAGCAACTTATAAGCTGGCTTATACACTCGAGGAAAAAGGGAAGCCATTCAGTGATGTAGAAACTCTGAAAGAATGCATTGTCAAAGTTGTAGGATGCTCAGACCCCATAATGTTTCAAGTACAAACATCTGCCTCTCTCAAGGAGAACCATAACTGATCGGCAGCATGAATGAGCCTTCAACTTAACAGGACAACTTCATGCAGTACTTCAAAAGGAAAATATATATTATTCGATCGCTTTGATGAATCAACTGATACTACTGACTCGGTGCAGGTTTTATACTTCATTCGGGTCATAAGAGATTTTCTTTGCTACAAAGAGTTACTCGCTTTGGGCACTCTTGGGAACAGGAGGTACACATAGGGAATAGTTATCTTCAACAACATTCAAGAGAAATGTCATGAAGTTGGACTGAATTTGGTAAGTCTGGTGAGTGTTTGTACAGACAGCGCACCTTCCATGACAGGAAAACATGAAGGGTTTGTTGCACAGATAAGAGAGTATTAACAGATCCACATGCTCTTATTTCTTTTCATTGCATCTTGCACCAGCAGAATCTCTGTGCTAAAGCTACTGTTTTAAGTGACACTTTGCAACAAGTTATTAGTATTGTTAACTATATTCATGCAAATGCAACATGGCATTGTCAAGTTTCATAACATGCTAAAGTTGAATGATGAGGTACTCAGTGTGGATTTGCCCTGTCATTCTAAAGTGTGTTGTCTATGGCAGGGACAGGTGTTAGCCAAAATTTTATCTCTGTGAGAACAGATAGTTAAATTTTATGAAGAACAAAATCAGCAATGTGAATTATTGGGAGAAAATTTCTATAGGAGTGCAGCATTTCTGTGTGATATCATGTCAAATCAAAACTACTTGATCACTTCTTTGCAAGGTAAAACTAAGTCTATATATGATATGTGGCAAAAAAATATCCAAGCATTTCAAAAGAAGCTATCTTTTTTCAGAACACTTCTTCTTCAAAAGGAACTTTCAGATGAACATTTTCCCCAGTTAGCAAAGGTCACTAATGAGCAGGATGACACATGTGAATCATTTGAAGAATATGCAGCTGTTATACACCTGTTAATTGGAGAATACAACGAAAAGTTCACTGAC
>CAUYPO010035438.1:0-16556 GCA_963574435.1 Cheirogaleus major | reverse complement strand
AGTGATCCTTCTGCCTCAGCCTCCCGAGTAGCTGGGACTACAGGCATGTGCCACCATGCCCGGCTAATTTTTTCTATATATTTTTAGTTGGCCGATTAATTTCTTTCTATTTTTAGTAGAGATGGGGTCTTGCTCTGGTTTCGAACTCCTGACCTTGTGTGATCCGCCCACCTCGGCCTCCCAGAGTGCTAGGATTACAGGCGTGAGCCACCGCGCCCAGCTGTAAAATTGTTTTTTGTTCTAAAAAATTATTATTGAATTATTTCTCTATTGTGAAAATTAATAAGTCAATATTAAAGAAAAGAAAAAATAAAATATTAAGCAAAAATGTTAGGGTGCCCCCTCAAAAAAAATCTCCCCCAAAATGAGTGTTAGGTTTGAAGTAAGAATTCACAAGAAGAGTGATTTTTAAAATTATGAATAATAAAAATTAGCACTTCATATCTTTCTCGTAAGCTTTAATTTATGGTGACTATATTGTTAAACTCACATAAAATTTAAAGATCATATGCAGACCGAGAATTAAAATTATGTTTTTCTTGTGGAGACTAATTAGAGAAATTAAAAATTGCATCCTCAGTTTAATTATAATAATGATATCTTACATTGGTAAACCTATTTACTTTTACTTATATCTCCTTTCATTCTATAGCCCAAACCAGCAGAGGAAGTAGGGAGAAGCAGATAAACTCATTCTTATAGATGAAGAAATTGAGGCAGAAGAGTTTGCAGTCTTTAGTTGGTTGAATAGTTGGTGTGGGGTAGAAGGCAAGAGAGGGATCAAAGGCCAGGATGTGAAATTCAAATCCTACTTGTTTTGTATATTCAAATATTGAATTTTTTAAAGAAGAAAGTAATTGAACAATTTCCTTATTTCCTCAAAAATATATTGTACAGTTCTCCAAGGTTCTCAGTCCTAACTTCATTTACTTCATTTTTGCAATACCTGGAAAGCTTTTTTGTTTTTGAGAAAAGTTCTTTCTCTGTCACCCAGGCTGGCTAACATAGTACTACTGGGGAGAGGGGGCACCACACCCAGCTAATTTTATTTTTTATTTTTGTAGGGATGGGGTCTTGCTATGTAGCCCAGCCTGGTCTCAAACTCCTGGCCCCAA
Organism: Cheirogaleus major; assembly: GCA_963574435.1. Classification (NCBI taxonomy): domain Eukaryota; kingdom Metazoa; phylum Chordata; class Mammalia; order Primates; family Cheirogaleidae; genus Cheirogaleus; species Cheirogaleus major. Next base: position 15,441 of record CAUYPO010035438.1, on the reverse strand, counting down.
GCAGTCCTCCCACCTCAGCCTCCCAAACTGCTGAGATTATAGGAATGAGCCACCAAGCCTGGCCAAGAAAGCTTTTTAAATAAAACTCTGTCCAGGCTGTGTCTTAGATCTAAAAGTGGAGCTCTAACTTGATATTCCAGTGGCCTGGCCTATGGATCATTTGTACTTGGCTAGCCCATCTTAACTCAGTTTGACTAAAACTGAATTCTTTTTTCACCAAGAGATGTCACTTGTACCTCTGTGTCTATTAATGGTGCCATCATTTTCTCTGTTGCCCTGGAAATAATTTCATATTCCTCCCTCTCATTTTCTGTTTTTCTTTGTCTCTTCTACTTTGCTCCCCCAGTATTAGTCAGTGATTAGTCACCAGGCTGAAGGTCCTAGAAATTTTCCTTGTTAAGGCTTTCTTGAATCCATCTCTGTTCTCTACTACACCCTCGTATTTCAGCCCAGGCATCACAAATGTGGTCTGTGGCACTCAGGTCCTTCTCCGTCCTTCTGCCCATCATTTCGCTCTTAGACCTGCAAAACATCTTATTTATTTCTACTAGTTTTATCGTTCTGAAACATCTTTTTTGATCTTGGTACTCTGCTGTGAAAATTCCCTCAACAGTGCTTCTGTTGCCAGAGAGAAACAAACTGCTTAATCTGGATTAAGTCCCCTGGCTGTCTGTCCCAACCTGTATGTACTTTTTAAATTGCATGTATTATTTCTCCCCTCAACATTGTAACCATTTTCACAACTTTACAAAATGCTGCCAACTCGGTTTCATAAACTCCAGTGTGGCTCTAGCTATACTGGTTGATTTTTCTCATAAATAATATACATGTATAGACTATAGTCTTATTATTTAGCAAGCAAATCCTATGTTGATTACTCCTGATACAGGCCATAGGTTTGTAGGACATTATAAAAGAGAAGAGAAAAAGTAAAAAGAGTTTTTAGTTACTGCTTCTCTTTTATATCGTGTAAGTGTTGACTCTGGCATTTTTATTTTTAATGAAAAAGAAATCTGAAACTGGAATTATAGCTTTGAAATAACATTGATCACTGTTTTATACACATTTCTTTCTATATACATGTATGGTAGTTTTTAGAAGTTCACTTTGGTGAAGCTTCGTTGGTCAACCCAGAGTCAACTAAATATATTAAACAAGCTCTATAGTGGAAAGGTCAGTGCTGAAAGCAGCCAACTACTTAGTTCATTTGCAGGGTTTGAAAAATGGACTTGTCATTGGTTGGCAAGTTGCCCCTCCTTGGTAGTCAAGGTCACATTCCCTGAAGCAACTGCTCTCCCAGGACAGTTGGGATAGAAGTACATCCAAAGGACATCGTGTTTGGTTTCTCTGATCCTCTTGTCTGTCTTTCTGCCACTTCCTCTTCCTATACCTCTCCCTTCCTAGCCCTTTTTCCTTTTCTCATTTCCCGTCTCTTACCCTCCCTCTGTCTTTCCTTTCCTCCTCTGTCTCCCTCCCTTGATGTCCATTATTCTGTCCCCGCCTTTTATATTTTAGCACTTCTTGGCATGGATGTAAATCTTAATTCTGGGAGTCCTAAATAGTCATTTAATGGAAATATCTTCAGTCATTTAAAAAGAATGGTGAGAATGAGGATCCTAATTATGTTCTTGGACATACTTTTTGGAAAGAAATGGAGTCCATAAGGAGAAAGTTGCAGGCATATGAAACTAAGTTGCCTAGCTTCAGATTGTCTATGCTAATCGGTGAACTCTCTTGTCAGCCTCACCTAACTCTCTCCATCATTGTCAGGAAATGTTGAGCCAACTGTCCTTCCCTTCTTTTTCTCCTTCATTTGAGTTAATTGCTTGACCATTAATAGCCCTTTGAGAACACTGAAGAAAGAAAAGCCCTTTTAAAAACAGATTTTAAGTTTTGTTTCCTTCCTTGTTAGAGGATTAGCTAATTAATTATATTAATTGTTGTTTTTAGTTCCAATACCATCATCTTGTGTTTTTACAATGCTTTCAGATTTTCTAAGTTTGCATTTATCTACTACCCACCTTCAGAAAATTTCTTTTTAAAGTAATTACAGTGGACATTGTTATTTCCATTCAATAGAGAAGGGAACAGAAACTCAGATATATAAAGTGACTTCCTCAATTAATTTGCAGTGTTTGTGACTTTTAGTCCCAAACTGTTCCCAGTAGACAGTGCTTATATTGCAAACATTTTTTTCTGGTCTGTCAGTTCTCATACCCCAATTAAATTGTTTTAGACATTCATTAGACATTCTTAGATGAACTTCAAGTAACAATTTTTTGTAAAGCATTTTATTAACAGTCTTTTTTTTGGTAGTATGTGTTGCTTTTTATATTCCTTAATTTTCTTATATATAATAGAATCTTTTACCACCCTGAACCCTTTATTCTATGCATGCAAATATTTATTTTTTCACTCACCTCTCTGTTAAGACTTTAACATATGTCTAAGGTCATTTTACTTTCTCCATCTCTCCATTTTTCTCTTTTAACAACTTAAATATCGTAAAAGTGGCTTAAATACCATAATGACATTTTGGACAAAGAACTTTATTCCTTAGCTTTTTCCGCCTACACATTTAGCATGTAGATACTGACACATTCCTTTTATATTATTCTGCCATTTCTGTGGCATTTCACCAGTGTACAAGACTGCATATGAAGGTATGTTCAGGAGAACTTGATGAACATTCACATTTGTACATCTAATTGCCATCATTTTATGCCTATGATGTGTAAATGTTCTGATGAAAAGCAGCAGCCTTGTCACTGGTTTTATCCAAGGAATTCAAGCTATGTGCTGCCAATAGAGTGCAGTTTTCATTCAGAGAACTCTCCTATTGTGCCTTATTTTCCTGTCTTTGCTGAAAGCCGTCCCCTAATAACTTCCCAGCTCTCTCTGTCTTATAGCGTAAAGAAAGTATCTGAAACCCCAAGTTAAGTAGAGATGTTACATAAGGAAATTGTTTTAAGGATAATTTAAATAATTGAGTGTTTACTAGAAGACGATTTCTGCATTCTTGAGGGGTTGAGGCATAGTGGAAACGATCTATTTCTATACGGCTGGTTTAAGATTGAGACCTATAGTTATCGAATTTTACTTGCTACTCCACTGTCAACTTAAACTTTTCTTGAGTTCTTATTGTGTGGCAGGCACAAAAATGAATTAGAGTCCTCTACATTCAAAGAAGCAATTTATCATAAAATGGGAAGACTAGTTTTGACAAAACATTATGAAAGATTCTGTAGAGTGCTATGTAATGACCGTCCAGAAATGAGTTTTGCTTGTAGGCTTCTAGGCAGATTCTGAGAACCAGCTTTTCTATCCTAACCTCTTGGAACCTGACATTATCCACAACAATAAAAACATGTACATACCTTTACTTGTATTACCCTTCTTAGAACTGCTGTGGGAATTTACCTAAGCCCTTTTCAAGGTATAGACCTTTTAAAAGCACGCTTGCCAGAAATGTTCTTTTTGTCAGGCATGCACTGACAATCATTTAATTCAGATGAAGAGGGGCAGTTTTGTGATTTTTGTGGTCAATTTTTTGACCTGTTGAAAGGAAAAATAAATCATATATGTAATTTTTATATACTTACCTATATAAGATTTATATATTTATAATTTACATACATATAAAATTTAGCTGTGTTAACCAACTCTGCTTTAGGAAAGGGAGAAGTTGCTTTCCCACTTATAACCTTATTTTTTTTCTACGAAAGATTCTTGCTGAATGAAAACTAAATTAATTTCCTACCCAGAATCATTTTGCTGTGATGGGAATGAGCCAGAAGTGGTGTTTTACTGATGCCAAATATGACTGCATAAAGCTTTATTAAACAGGGCGTGGTTTGGTTGGGAGTTTCATCTTTATTTTGAATTTGTGGGTTTTAAGATATGTTTTAGAAAGCAGGATCCATGTAACCCAGCAATTCACACCGCCAGCTTTTGTCTAATCTAGATGAGATTATATTTAAGATGTAAGTTTGTTTGTGATTTCACAAAAAGGTGAAAAGCGATTGTGAATGTTTCCTTTGCCAGAAGAATTTAATGTTTAACCAAATGAAATGATAATAGTGATAGCATTTATCTAGGGCTGTTTTTGTTAGTCTGTATTCTGGTTTTGTTTTGTTTTTTCTCCTATATTTCAAGTAGTTTCTTGAGAAGAAAGACTGAGTGTCTCTCTTATTATATCTTCTTTCTCTTCCTGACTCTTAAATGCCATCGTCCCTCAGAGCTCATTCCTTGGCCCTCTTCTCTCTGAAGCTTCTCCTTGGTGAGCTCCTCCATCTGTGTTCTGACACTCTCAACACACTATCTCTCAGGCAGAACTCTCCTCAGAGCTCCAGACAAGCATTTAGGTGTCTCACAGATGTCTTAAACTAACATGTTAAAAACTGAATTCAGGCTAGGCATGGTGGCTCATGCCTGTAATCCTAGCACTTTGGAAGGCTAAGGTGGGAGGATCGCTTGAGACCAGAAGTTCAAGACCAGCCTGAGCAACATAGTGAGACACTGTCTCTATAAAAAAAATAGAAAAATTAGTATGTGCCTATGGTTCCAGGTACTTGGGAGGCTGAGGCAGGAGGGTCACGAGCTCAGGAGTTAGTGGTTGCAGTGAGCTATGATGATGATGCCACTGCACTGCAGCTTGGGCAACAGAGCCAGATCTTGTCTCAAAAAAGCAAAGAAAAAAAAAAAAGATAATGAATTCATGATTTTCCTATAAATACTTAATCTGCCTTCTGCTTCCCCACTGTCTAAGCTTTTCTCCCATCCGTGCATTCAAGAAGGAAACCTAGTTGATACTCTTTAATCTCCCCTCTCTCTCATGTTTAGGCCCCTGGCTATTCCTGTTCATTCTACTCTAGATGTTTCTCAGATCTGCCACCCATCTTTGTCTACCTGCTCTCTGACTGCAGGTCCCTGTCAGCCCCTCCCTGAGCTGCTCCTGGTCTCTTGTTTTCCTTGTTCCATTTTTGTCTCCCTTTCCTATAATGTTTTCCCCATCAGGCATGAAATTTAGTTTTCTTTATTAGATGATTCTTCTGCTTAAAACAGTTCAGAGGCTTCAAATGGACCCAAGGATATAATCCAAAGTTTAACCATGGCTAAAAGGCCCTGCTTGACTTGGCTTTTACCAGCCCCTCTCTCTTTGTCTTTGCCACCTCTAGCTTGCTCTCTAGGTTCAGCCACACTTCTTTTAACTCCCGGAGACTAAATTCTTTTCTGCCCAGGATTATTCTACTTTTGCCTGGGGTGCTCCCACCTCTTCATCTGACTTCCCTCAGCTCACCTCCGCCTCCACTGCCTCAACTCCCCAACACACAAAAGCTCCTGGGTACCCTCCTGTACATCTTAATTTTCCAGTGAGTTCCCTAGAGATAACATCTCTGACTACTTAATCTAAAAAAGATCTCTCCTCCCCATTTTTAAAAATTAATTTCCTTAGACTTCCCTTTATCTAAAGGAAGTCTCTCCCCTCCAGTTCCTTAGAGATAACTTTTGTTTGTCTGAAACTCTCTTCCCTTTTCCTAAATAATTTTTTGGCTAATTGTTTGCTGAAATTGTAACAGTAATTTGTTTCTTTGCACTTGTAACAGTAATTTGTTTCTCTGTTGGCTAATTTCTTGCCTCCAAGAATGTAAATGGCACTAAGATCAGGAACCAAGATTGTTTTGTTCTTCCTGGTATCTCTAGTGCCAAGCACTGTGCTTTACATAGAGGAAGCACTCAATTCATACCTTTTTTTGAATGAATAGAAAACAACTAAAGAATAGAAAAATTAGCCAGGCGTGGTGGCACACGCCTGTAGTCCCAGCTACTCCAGAGGCTGAGGCAGGAGGATCGCTTGAGCCCAGGATTTGGAGGTTGCTGTGAGTTATGATAATGCCACTGCCCTCTAGCCTGGGCGACAGAAAAAAAAAATGATGCTGACTCCTGATTATTTTCTCTTCAGTTAATTTTACCCTGACAAAAAATTGAATGGTGGTCCTAATATTTGACAGGGAATTGATTTGATTAATATTATGAAGAGAAATTTGTTAGTCACTACTAAAATAAAAATGAAGTACAGTAGTAGTTCTAATATAAGATTTGTCCAAAAGGGAAAATGATACTATTTAGAATTACCATACTTTGAGATCATTTATTTAGAATCACTTATTTTATTTTATTTTTTATTTTTTACTCATGATTTAGGATATAGAAAATGCATGGAAAATCACAAACACAACCCAAACAAAACTTCCGTGACACTAGCCAGCATACATTTTTTAAACAGATTTATTGAGATATGTGACATACAATAAGCTGTACATATTTAAAGTGTAGTTTGACCCGCATAAATTTTTGAATGAATATAACCCTGAAGTGTCCTTATAAAGTTATCAGGAAAAATAAAGTATACCAAATAGCATATGTATGTAAGAGCACCAAAAGAATAATGAAGATTATGCCCTCAGCGAATGGTTTTAAAAAATATTTGTGGATAATATCAAGAGAATGATTGCTTTTCATAAAGCATGAGATATTCCTTGTGCTTTGTGTCATTTAAAATCTTGTCTACATCTTTTGCATTTTAGCAGGATGTTTCTTTTGGTGGGAGCTCCCAAGGCAAACACTACCCAGCCTGGGATTGTGGAAGGAGGACAAGTCCTCAAGTGTGACTGGTCTTCTACTCGCCGGTGCCAGCCAATTGAATTTGATGCAACAGGTAAATGTTACTTCTCAGTGGTCCTTTCTCTTACTTAGTTTATATCATTTGAATTTTTTAAAGCAGTTGTTTTAGTTTAAATGAAACAATGTAATAAAGTAATGTATATAAGCACCTCAGATCCATAGGGAAAGTTATATAAAGACAAATTATTTATTATATAATTTTCTCCTACAATTTTGTGGTGTATGAAAGCATTAAAAATACTTTGTGTTTCCCTTGGTTCAATGTCTTCTGATTTAAACTGATGGTATCAACCTGCAGAATTTGGGGAAGATCTGTTAAAATGTTTTTGCATCTATTCTGAGAAGAGGGAGCTCATAGGCACAGAAAGGCCTTTTGTTTTTCTGTCAGCCAAATTGAAGCATGACTCACTGATTCTCATAGAAGACCAACTCTGTAATCATGAATGTATTTAAACCTTGGATTGTGTTATGAAAACCAGTTTAGTCATTTTTTGTAGTCAAATAGGTTTAGGTGATTAAAAAACTTATATTCAAAATTTATTGGGAAAACTATGTGTTATGATTCTGATAACAGAATTTTATTTTAGGGACAAATTTCAGTGTCAGTCAGGATTGTGGTACTAAGGAGAAAAATAGTGTAAGGAAAATGAGAAATAACTTTAGTTTTACATTTTTATAAGTGAAATAAAATATACATAATCCTATATACATTTATATTGATATATTTATTTATATACATTTGTGAAATCTTAGAGATTCCTCAAAGAAATAGTGTGACATTCTTCTAGTACAATAGTCTTACAAAATTTTTAATGATTCTTATTTTGCTGGCTTTCACAGAGTGCTTTAAGATAAACCTGAATAAAATGAATCCTTTTTTCCATATTGTTATTTCCTGTTCTAAAATATATTGATGCTAGGACTTATATCAGTGAAACAGGAATCATGATGTAGACTGTTCCATTTGACATTGTCATCAGTGCCAAAATGATTGTTAGTCATTAAGCCAGATATTAATGGGAACCAGATCACATGTTTTTGGGTTTTTTCCATTGAAACCATCTACATTAAACATTGTTGTTGTTTTTTCCCATACATGGCTAAAATTTGGAAAACCCCAAGAGTTTGTAAATAGGCTCAATTTTACCACGAATGAGAAATACCAGTGATTCAGAATATTAAGGTTTGGGGCATTTATCGTCTAACAAAATATGAATACTAATAAAATGAAACCATAATTCAGTTTTGGTAGGTTGAACTGTTCAGATAGGTTTTTGTGTATTGCATGATAATTTATTGCTGGTCTTTTTTTTAAATTTGGCTTTAGATAATTTTTTGTTCATTGAAAAGATAATACATACACATGGTAAAACAAATTTTAAACCTTCCAAAAGTATGTACAATGAAAAATAGGACTAGCTCATATCAGCCTGCTCAGAGGTACTTTTACTAATTTATTTTATCCTTCTAGAATTTTCTTATTCCTATATGTATGCATGCATGGATGTATGTATGTATGCATCCTTTACAAAAATAAAAAATAGAGGCAACTCACAGTTGGCCATGGTGGTGCACGCCTGTAGTCCCAGCTACTCGGGGGGCTGAGGCAAGAGGATCTTTTGAGCTCAGAGGTTCGAGACTGCAGTGAGCTGTGATCATGCCACTGTACTGTAGCCTGGATGACAGACTGACATCTCATCTCTTAAAAAAAAAATCAACTCACAAGTAGAACTTACTAAATATACTGTTAGATACCTGGCATACCACCCCACCCCTATCTAACAATATAAATCCCTTAGATCTTTCCATGTTGACATCTGTGGATTTCCCTCATATTTTGTAAATCACTGATAGTATTCTATTGTGTATGTGTGTATATATGTATATCCTAATTTATTTAACTTGCATTTCCTATTGACAGATACTTAGATTGTTTCCAGTATTTTGTTATAAACACTGATATAGTGAAAATCTTATGCACAAGTATTTGTACAAATATGAGAGTATGTCTGTAGGATAAAGGGGATTTTTGGATCAAAGTGTATGTATATTTAAAATTTTGTTAGGTATTGCAAATTATTCCTCACAGACATTTACACTCTGCCTGTTATGTTTTTTGCAACCCTTGCCAAGACCATTTATCACCATATATTTTATCTTTGTCAATTTTATAGGAGAAAATATCTGTTCTATTAATTTGCTTTAATTAACAGTAAGACTGAGTCTCATTGCATTTGTTTGTAAGCCATAATTATCCCTTTTCCTGTGAGCAAGTTTCAGTATATTTGTGCATATTTTCTATTGATTTAATTTGTAAAAATGAATCTCAGTTGAGGTCACTCCATCCTTTCAGTTCTTAGGCCAGAATCTGTAGTCAAGCTTGACATTAAATCTGTCAGCAAGTCAAAATCTCACCCATTCGTGTCATTCAACTGCTGACGTTCGGATCCAAACCACCATTGTCTCTCACCTGGACTATTGCCCTAGACTTCTGAATTAGGGCACTGCCAGGAATGAGGTGGCACACTTAAATTGGGACAGTCTGAGGAGCTTGACGATTTACAGAGGATTGTGCAGGGTATCAGGGGATTGGTAGTACCTTGGTAGTAGTTCTAGTTAAAATTTGGCCTTTAACCCTTAAGGGAGTGGTTACCAGAATCCAAAGACAGAGGGCTCCATGCAGAGAGCCACGTGACAGGAGCCAGCCCAAAATGACTAGAAGGGAGAAGCAGGGGGTTAAAACCCTAAGCTCACTCTTCTCCTTCGCTTTTATTTCTTGGTGTCTTTTTTATGCCTCGGAAACAGTAGGCACATTTCCACCTCACCCTTGCCTGGACGGTTTCCTCTGCCTGGAACATTTTTTCCCTGAATGTCCACTGAGTGCCCCATTCACCACCATCTTTGAGAATTGTCCAAATGTTATCTTCTCAGTAATGCCCTGACCATCTTATTTAAAATGGCAACTCCCCTCTTCCCACCCTGTATTTCCATTGAACTCTTCACAGCTTTATTTTTCCCTGAAGTACTCACATTGGTATATAGTTATTTATTTATTGTTAGTAAATGTCTCTTTCTCTCAATTAGGATATAAGTTTCCTGCGGACAGTTTTTTATCTGTTTTGTTCACTGCTAAAACCCCAGCGTCTAGAACAATGCCTGGTACAAGTCAGTGCCCAATAAATTGAATAGATGAATGAATGAGTGAATCATAAGAGCTTTTTGTATAGTGAGGAAATAAATAAAGTCCTTTAATTATCATAGATGTATGTAAACATATATATTAATTTTGATCTGTTTTCTTTTGTCCCTGCTTATGATATTGCTGTAATCTTTCTATATAACTTCTGAGATTTCTCTCATGAAAAAAATATACAAATTAAGATTTCATTTTTTTACATTAGAATTTTTATCCAAATGGTGTTTATTTGAATTTAAGAGGATAATATAGAGTTGAGTAATCTAGTCAAGAAAATGTATATCTAGAAACAGCACCATTAGACTGTGCTATATTGATTTTCATAGAGGAAGTACTTACAACTTGTAGCATCCTCCTAAACTTCCTGTACACCTTTCTTCCAACCACCTCTCACTCCATCCAAGCTCAAACACATAAACATCTTTGTACCACAAATGTCTTCTAATTTTCTGGCATCTCAAGGTTAGAGGCTGAGTGGTTTTGTGTTTCTGGAGGCAAACTGCCCAGAGCTCTGGACAGTTTCTGCCATTTACCAGCTGTTGATTTTGTACAGGTCACTATCAGGTTACCCTCAACACCCCTGGTACAGTGTTCTTATCAGACCTGTTCCAGAGGTGTGGATTAAACCAAAGAAGTTCATTTATATATATGTAAAGACATATAAAGTGTTTAGTGCAGGGATTGGCATGTTGAAACGGCTCAGTAAACACGGGTGTGTTATGTTGTTATTCCTCCCTTCTGCCTTCTCAGGGACCCTGCCTATTTCTTCATTTACCTCTATATCCCTACAATGTTTGCCCTTTTCCTTTTTTCCTTCCCCCCGCAACTTTCAAGTATTTTAAAATCTTTTTTACCTGAAAAACTAATCAAAAACAGCTTTTCCTTGAACATGTATCTTCTGTTGGTCATTTCCCTTTCTCTCTCTGTTCCTTTACATCCATGATTTTTGAATACTGTTTCTCTCTTTATTACTCCCCACGCTTCAACCACTTCAATCTGGCACCTACCCAACCCAGCCATGGTTCTAACTGAGATCGTTAGCAGCAGCCTGGTTGCCAATTCGGAGGATGCTTTTCACTCTTCATCTTACTGGACCGCTCTTTTACAATTCACCCAGTTGAGCCATTCCCTCTTTATTTAAAAGTTGCTGCTCTTTGTCTGCCTGAAACTGTCCTTGTCCTCTTTTCCTTCCTAACCTTATTGATATTCCTGTAGACTTTCCTCTTTGGCTGTTCTTTCATCACTTACTCCATTATTTGTTATACATCATGATGTCATGGAAAGGAAATAGGCCTTGTAGTCAGACAGACTTGGGTTCATATCCAGGATCTATCAGTCTTTCCAGTGTTACCTTGGGAAAATTGCCTACCGTATTAGTCCATTTTGCATTGCTATACAGAAAATACCCGAGGCTGGGTATGTTATAAAGAAAAGGGGTTTATTTGACTCACAGTTCTGCAGGTTGTGCAAGAAGCATTCTGCCAGTATCTGCTTCTGGTGAGGATTTTAGGGAGCTTCCAATCAGGGTGGAAGGGGACGGGGCAGCAGATGTGTCACGTGGCGAGAGCGGGACCAAGAGAGGGAGGAGGTGGTGCCAGGCCCTTTTAAATAACCAGCTTTCTTGTGAACTGACCCACTCGTTGTGGTGGGGAGGGCACCAAACCATTCATGAGGGATCCGCCCCCATGACCCAAACACCTCCCACCTTCAATACTGGAGATCAAATCTCAGCATGAGATTTGGAGGGGCCAAACATCCAAACCATATCACCTACCTTTCCACATTATAGAATGCATCACTGGGGTGATGATTAGGAGTTTAAATTAGTTTATTTATTTTACTTTATTATGTCCCTGTGTCCAGAACAGATTTTAATGCTTAAAAAGGCTTTATTCTCATGTTTTTAATATTTGGGAAATGATTTAATTTATAAAATAGGAAAATCAGCACTGATTATATGATGTGGTAGAACTCTTCAGCAGTATTCACATTTCTAAAACTTCTGGGAAGACCCTTGGTATGCCCGTGTGACTTTTCTGGCCAATAAAACATGAGCAGAAGTGTATAATTTGTGGGTAGAAGTGCTTAAAAGCCAGGGCATCATCCTGTTTCCACCTGATACCATCATGAGTAGTAATAGTTTGAATGGTAGAGCTTCTGTCAGCCTGAGTCCCAGAGTGAGGAAGACATGAAACTTAGACTTTTACCCACATGTGTGTGTACAAAAAAATCATTTGTTGTTTTTAATTACTGGAGATGTTGAGGATGCTTGCTACTACAGCATAATGCAGCCTAAACTGAATAATGCAGCCTAACAGCATAATGCAGCCTAAACATGTATAGGGAGATTAAAATTGAATATTATCAATAGTCAGTTGTGGGAAAATGGTTATCAAAACCCTTTTCTATTCTGCATGTCAATTTGATCTTCCTTTAGGTTTCTTGTTCTGGTTCATTGAGTATCTGAGTGACTAGGGTATCACTGCTTATGTTGAAAATAGCCCCTGATTGGTAAATTGCATTTGGGCTGGGAGAAACTATAATAGACTAAGTACCTGATAGAGATGTCATGGCTTTGAGGTTCCCTGTGTTCAGTAACTCTTGTAACTGGCATGTCCTCTATGGAGACTCTGGAAGTTTTGGCTATGAACTTGTTGCAAGAGATAACATTTCTATGGGGCAAAGGCTTTGCAGCCAGGGTAGTTCCTGTGCCTACCAGATCTTGTTTCTTCGTGTCTTGGCTGTCACCTGGTGGGGCAAAGAGAAGAGCTCCAGACAGCTGTGTGGACTGCTGTACAGGAAAGTTCATGTAAAGGACTTTTACAAAGAGTATGTCTGGTCATGTCTGCTGACAAGCTGTGGTTCTGTTCTACATCCTTCTAAATAGACTGGTGCTACATGCCTTTGGTAGTTTTGTGAGTCTGAAAGTTTAGTTGAGCCTTAAGAAGTCCCAGATGGTTGTTGCATCAACATTTGAAGTTTGTAACTATATGAAGTACTCTAGGCTCAGTTGTTTCACTGTCTGTTTCTCCTCTTTGAAAAAACAGGATAGTAATTTTATTTCTTCCTGCAAAAAGAGCAAACTTCAGCTAGCTCCACAATCACAATAAAATTTTTAGAGTAAGGTGCTTTATGGAAACACGATAAATGCTTGGCATTAAATAACGTATCGTAAAATGGTCCTTTCCTTGCCCCCTTCTTTTAGGTCAGGTTCTGACATATTGGTGGTAGTCTCAGTGCACTAAGTGCAATCCTTTTTCTTCATTAAACTGAAATTTACATTGATTTTTTTTTTCTGATGACCTTATAATATGTTTGTTTTCCTGACTAGGTTATAAGCTCTCCAAAAACAGGGAACAAATGTATTTCCACTCACCATTGTATGCCAGGATATAGAGAAATGCTGGGCATATGGTGGGTTGCAAATGTGTGTGTTGCATGCAAGTGTTAGGTTCTTCATGAAAAGCAATAGAAATAGACTCTGGCTAAATTTAGCAGAACAGGAATTTATTAAAAGGATACTAGTAACTTAACAATTTTCTGAAAAATGGACAGGAACTAAGAGAAGCTAACAAAGGAGTTGCTAATGCTAGATTTTGTTGCTGCTGGAACTGCCATTCCTGAGTATGGAACACTGTGAGAATAATTTCTTACCCATCCTGCCTCTTTGCATCATTTGCTAGAGTTTCAAAGCTTTTATAGTACTGTCCGATTGGCTAAGTCTAAATCTCATTTATGAAAGACTGGGAAAACTTGTCTTGTCTCACACGACTAAGATTATGGGCTTGTAGAGGGGACTGAAAACTTGGGGTCCTACAAAAGAAGAAAAAGAAGATACCTTTTTTTCTTTTTGGTTAGAAAGGTAAGAGAAAACATTGTTTGCATATATATATACTGTTTATCTGTTAGGCTAATTAATAATTCATGGACTACTTTTACTTTGTGTTTACCAAGGTGGTATCTGGATATTAGATAGTGTATAATTTATTAGAAGGTCATTTAACTGTGTGTCATATGCATTAAGACATGCACCAGTAGCTACGGAAGACAGTCTGGATTTTGTTTTTATTATAAGATAGCATAACACTAAGTCTCTTAGCTTTTAAAGAAGAAAGATGGACACTTTTGATGTGCTTTCCTTCCTATGCCACAGCATGATTTTGGCGGTGTGGGAGGTCTGGGGGAGGCTTTCAAAAATATGTTTGAAAGATCAGTCTAAATCTATTTTACTTAAGCTATGAACAGTAGACACAAATAGATTTATACCAAAATAAAGGGAGGCATAACTGGAAAGTATCTAATATTGCCTGGGCACTTTGAAGAAGGCTTCTTAGATGAGTTGGTGACATTTGAGCTAGCTAATGAAAACTGAGGTGAAATTCACTAGATTTGAAAGAGGGTTCCAGGTGGAGGAAAACAGTATGTACATATTTAGTAAGAGATGTTAATGAATGAAAATCAAATAACTCCATGTGACCCTCATATATTTGTATGTGGACATAAGGTTTATATGTGTGTGGTAGGGGTGTTAAGGGCATGATTAGAAATGAAGCTGGAAGTAAGCTGAGGAAGGATATAAATGAGTTTTAAAAATATATTCTAAACTAGCAGCCTAACGAAATAAATTAATCATTAAGGCCTAGTGCATACAGAGTATTATATTAAGATAGAGCTCATTGTGGAGATCTTGGATCCTTGGTTTCTTGTCATGGTAAGTAGATTCGACATGAAAATTACAGATAAACTAACACTTTCAGTACCTACTCTGTTAATTTTCCTAGTCATTTTTTGGTAGAATTATATAATTTACAGGAAATAATGAATATTATCATATAGATATCTTCAAAATATTATAGACATACCTTTTAAAAAGATGGGGTTCTGTGATGACAATTTAATTTAGTAGAAAGTTCAATGCAATATTGTGACTATTCATGTAACAAGCTAGGGACAGTCTGTCAGTTTGTCTTCATGTGGCATTAATTTCCTGTTGCTGTTGTCATAAGTCACCATAAACTTGGTGGCTTAAAACAACAAATAACATAAATTTGTTATCTTTAGTTCTGGAGATCATATGTCCAAAATGATATCACTGGGCTAAAATCAAAATGTTGGCAGTGTTGCATTTCTTCTGGAGGCTCTAGGGGGAGAAACTGTCTTTACCAGCTTCAGGAGGACACTGGCATTCCTTGGCTTGTGGCCACTTCCTCCATCTTCAAAGCCAGCAATGGCTACTGGAGTCTTTCTCGTGCTACATCACTCTGTCATTGACTCTTCTGCCACTCTTATATTTACAGTGGGTCTGCCCAAATAATCCAGAATCATAAATATCCCCATTTCAAAGTCCTTAATTTTTTTTTTTTCTTTGAGACAGAGTCTCACTTCTGTTGCCTGGGCTAGAGTGCCGTAGTGTCAGCTTTGCTCACAGCAACCTCAAACTCCTGGGCTCAAGCGATCCTCCTGCCTCAGCCTCCGGAGTAGCTGGGACTACAGGCATGCACCACCATGCCCAGCTAATTTTTTTCTGCATATTTTTGTTGTCCAGCTACTTTCTTTCTATT